>JASANS010002421.1:0-97198 GCA_030849605.1 Wallacemonas sp. 195SL | reverse complement strand
TCTAGAGAACGGCGAATGCACTGTTGAACACACAAAGCCCAAAAAAAAAGGTTTGATATTTTTTGTTTTGTTTTCTTCCTTGCGCGTGTAGTAAAGGGTGCACACGCTTGCCGACCGATGTTTCTAACAGTAATGGAAGAACTAATAGAGAGAGAGAGAGAGGTGAAATAGAGAGGATGACGCATGGGAGGAGAAGGATCCTATATTAGAGAAAGAAAAAACAGAACTCACTGTGCCGACAAGCTGTGCGAACAAAAACAACCCAAGAACCCACAACGGCGAGTAGCTGCGGTGTCCACAGGCGACCATCAGGCCCAGCGAAAGAAAGATGTGATCTACGATGGCAGGCAAAAGTAGGCCGTGACGGGTCGCGACGCGTGTGTTGTGGCAGCGAAGAAAAAGTAGTGCACTTTTTCCGAGAAAATAATAATAATAATAGAAACACCGCGCATTGGCGCCATTGATTCTCATGTATGTCAAATAAACATCTTGGTGCTTTTTTTTTTGTGAATGTGTATTTCTAAATAAATGTCTAACCAAAAAAAAAAAAAAAGAGAGAGAGAGAGAGAGCATATCGCGGATGCATGTGTATGTATATATATATGGGCGTGTTTTTCATTGTCTGTATTCGCTTTGTGTGAAGCACACAAAACACAGACACAAAGGCAAAACAAACAGTAAAACAAAACAAAGCAAAGCAAAACAAAACAAAAAAAAACACAGAGCGCACCGAAGTTGTTAATGATACAATAAAAGGGATAAATGTAGAGTGAGCAAAATAAACAGAAACAAACCGGGGAAAAAGAGGAATGTGTGCACAGCAAATGTGAGTTTCAACTGACTCAACGGTAAAACAACAACAAGAATGTCAACGAAAAAACACGTGAATACTCAAAGCATCAACAACAATACGCAAAAAAAAAAACAAAAAAAAACACACACACACAGAGAGAGAGAGAGAGAGAGAAAATCAAGCCCTGAATTATTCAGGTGGTGTTTCGTGCTTTCACGTCATCGCGTGCCTCTTGTCTGCTTGATCGCATCGTGCGTGTCTTTTAACGCGGTGGCTGCTGCTGCTGTTGTTGTTGTTGCTGTTGTTGCTGCTGCTCTTCTTGGCGCTGTGCCGCGGCTTCAAGTTCCAAAAGAGGCTTCAGAAACGGATGCTCGAGGGCTTGTGCGCAGGTCATGCGCTCGCGCGGGTCGTACGTGAGTAGCTTGAGGATAAAATCGAGAAAGCACTCGTATGCCGCCGGCTCGTGCCCTTTCTGTTCCTTGCGACACCCACGCGGTCCACCGCTGTACACCCCCAGCGTCTCCTTGAGCGAGGTCAGGGCAGCCTTGTTGTGATCTTGCGGACCCGACCAGAGCTGCAAGCGAGCATCAGAAGGGTAATAGCATCCCCGTGTGGGGAGCGCTGGCGTGGTGCTTATAGGACTCATCGGCACGGCCGCAGAGGGAGAGGGCTGATTTTGGCCCTGCGCGTCACGCGTGGCGGCGTGCCGATTATCGCGATGCGGAACAGTCCAGCCGGCAAAGGTGCGCGCCGTGGCGGGTGAGCCTTGTGGATACATCGCGCTGCCCGCACCAGCTCCGCCCCCGCCAAAGAAAGACGTGGCTTGGGAGGCGCCGGCACCATCGACCGATGACACCGGCGGGCTCCCGCAGCCGCTTGCCGAAGCTCCTGCGAGCACGGCAGAGTGCACGCGATCGTGTTCTGCTGCGACTGCCGATGTTCTCTCTCCAGGACTTCCGACCGCAAGAGGCACACCAGACTCGCCGCCGAGCGCGTTCGCGTTGGCATGGACAGAGGAACCGGTGCCGACATCGCCACCTGACAGTCCCGTTCGAGGCGAGGTGCAGGCGCCTGCAAAACCACTCGTTGGCGTCAAGTTGTAGAACACGGAGCGTTTTGGGGAAGCGGCGATCATGTACACCGGTAGCGGACCCAAGACCGCCGTGAAGAGGGCAAGCATGTCAGCCTCGTTGCGGCCAGGGAACAGAGGGACACCGGTGTGAAGCTCGACGAGCATGCACGCCAAGGACCAGCGATCAATCGCGCTGGTGTAGCCGAGCTCGAGGATCACCTCAGGGCTGCGATAGAATCGGGACTGAACGTACTTGGGCATGTGGCTCAAGACGGAAGCTTGTGGGACTGCCTCGCAGAGCGCCTCAAGCGGGATACGCCCGTGATTAGCCTCCTGCAGGGCTGCTAAACGGGCTCGTTCGTAGACGTACGGCATCGCCTCCGCGGCTTGCTTCTCATAACAGGCGGAGCCAAAGTCAATTACGCGAATCCCGCTGCGACTTGGATCCCGCAACAGCACATTTTCTGGCTTCAAGTCACAATGAATAATCGGCGGGGTGTGCTGCTCGAGCTGGGAGAAGACGCGCAGCAGCTGCAGAGCAAACTTTCGCGTCAGGTCAAGGCTGACGCCGTTGTACTTCGTGCAACGAATAAGTTGGTAGAGATCAAAACTGAGAAGTTCAAATACCAAGACGAAGTGCTCTTTCCAAATGAGCACCTTGCGCAGCTGCACGACAAGACTCTCCAAGGAGGGGATGCGGTTCAAGTAAGCCACAATCTCCGCCTCGAGCCGGCCTTGTGCCTCGAAATAGGCACCACGGCGCACCATTTTGACAGCAACAGGGTGCTGATACTTTTCATCACAACAGCGCAGCACCGTGCCGAAACTACCTTTGCCCAGCACGTCTTGTACCGTGTAGCGTCCGTCAATCTCTTCCCCAATGATGGGCAAGTAGTGCCCTTCGCGGTCGTCGTAGCCGTTGTTGTAATGTGAGCTACCAGGCAGTCTGCGGCGTGTCTCGGTGCAGAAGCGAACGTTGATGTGCTTGTAGACTGCCATGATGCCCAACGAGAGTGCATACGGAGGTCGCTCCAACGGATCGCGTGTGCCAGGAAGCGGCGGCTGTGGCTGCTGTTGTGGGAATGGCACCGCTGCAACTGGCTGCGAGGCCTCATTGCCACCCATACTGTTGTTGTTGTTGTTGTTGTTGTTCGCAGAACTGTAGTAGTTTGGCGGGGCGGCCAGCACAGAGGCGTGACTCGTGGGCAGGTGTCCGCCAGCAGCGGCGGCGGCGGCACGGGCTGCCGTGCTGGATGTTGGCCGTATTCGCCCTGGTGGTCGCGCCGAGCCCGCGGAGGAGAAGTTGTGCTGTGTTGAAGAAGATGAAGCCGCGTGAGGCGGGTTCGCTGACGTGTGCAGCAGTCCGTCATAATGACCAACACTACTAGCCGCTGCCGCCGCCCCTACACGCGGTGGTCTTGCGTGCATCGCGTACGGATCTTGAAAAACGGAGCTTTGCTGAACCGGTGCGCTGGGCCCTGTCACAGCACTACTACTCATGGCAGTGTTGTTGTTGCTGCCAACTGCTGCTCCGAGTTGCCATTGGGCCATCGTTAGCGATGGAGGAGAGCTTGACACCCCACCTCCAGCCGCCGCCGCGGCCACAGCACCAGCTGTTGTAGGCGTGCCGCCCGTCACGATTCCTGTGTGTGCCGGCGGAGGGCTGCGATCGCCTCGCGTGGCTTTGTGCGGCTTACTTCGCGTGGACCGGCTCGTGGAGGATGACATTGACGCAGGCGATGTACTCGAATTACCAGGATGACGCTTCGACGCACTTTCTTGCGAGCTCCCTGCACGAGGTCCTCCTCTCGATGAGCTGCCTCGATCTTTCTTATTCATTTCCTTTTCTTTCTTTCTCTTCTCTCTTCTTTCCAATGGCCTTTTGTGTGCGAGTAATCTTAAGGCAGGCACAGAACAGAGAAAAAGTGAAGAAGAATGAAGAAAAGCAATTTAAAGTCGCCTCTGCGGTCACCAGTGTATCTATGCTCTAAAAAACAGAAAAAGAAAAGGCGAAGAAGCAATGATTTCTAAAGTTGCCTCTATGGTGGCAGAACAGTAGTCACAAAGCGCCCTTCGACTATCGAAAGTCAAAAAAAAAAAAGCAAAAATAAATAAACAAGAGATGGCACCCCTAGTGAAAGAGGAGGGGGGAAAAAAAGGACGGAATAGAAAGAGAAAGCGAGAGAGAAATAATTAATAAAATATATATGGAAAAGAAAAGAAGGATGTGAGACCGTACTTGAAACACAGACTCGCGCGCGTGCACTTTCAAACACACACACACACACACACACACGCAATCAAACCTTCTACACCCTCTCGCTTTGTCTCTTCGAAATCCGAACTGAACCCGTTTGTCTTGTGCGGGGCACAAATCGTGCCGCGTTGACAAGATATGTGAGAGAGACTATTACACGTCATTTGCGAGGAGAGAAAGAGAGAGAGAGAGATAGAGAAAGAGAGAATAGGGGGAGCGAAATAGAGAAGGAGGCCAGGAGCCATGAACATACACTACAACAAATAGCATGGAGACGTTCATGTTGTTGCGTCGATTTACGCGATCACTTCGCACGTTCTTCTAGACTAAGGAGGAGGCAAAAGTGGGTGCGGGGACAATCAGAGTGAATGCAGAACACACACACACACACTCTTTTCTCTCCGCCTCCCTGATCTCTCTCATGCGTCTTCCTGTTGTGATCATATGAATATATTACTTTCAACATTCATCGAATTGAAAACCGCCATTTTTTTTTTTTGAAGGGGGGGGGGGGGGGCGGGGCTCGGCTCTCTTTCCCCTTGGTTGACCATTTTATCAAATTCAAAGAGTTATTTCAGTCAAATGATGGCAAAACAGCAAAGCGAAACACACAAGAAACCAATTTACCCTGTCAATGAAGAAAGAGAGACAGAAACAAAAAAAAACCAGGAATAGAGAGAGAGAAGAAAGAAAAAAGCACTTCTTGTTTTTCATGTTCATTTTGTCTTCATCGACCCTGCCGCCGTTTACGCGCCATCTCGTCCTCAAAGTAGCGGCGCTGCTCTGCGCGGTCAGCCAGATCTTTTTCCTTGTGTTTCTGCGCCGCCCACAAGAGACTGAATTCCCTCCGCTGCGATTCCACGTCTCGTGCGCGTCCGTCCTCGGCAACGCGTTTCAGCATGCTGCGTGCCTTGGCGCGTGCCAGGCTGCGCGAGACCACATCTTTGCCTTCCACGGAGACGTCGTTGCCATCAATGAGCTTCTTTAAGAGGCCTGTCTCACTGTTGTCCGATGGCACGTTCGATGTCCCGTTGCCGTGCCTCCTGGCACCGCCACCCTCATTTTCATTGTCATTCTCGTCGTTGGTGACGTGCACAATCACGCCAAATTCTTCTTCTACCTCATCGGGTGTGCGCCGAGGGGCGGTTGGGGAGATGGTGTCGTTCACGTCGTCACGCGCGAGTTCCACCTCTTGCTCGCCACCGGCGTCATCTGCGAACAGCCCTGGTGCACGTGGGGTCACCTGCGAAGGGGTTGAACCGTTTCTGGCTTGCGGCGTCGCGGCGACAGCTCCGGCGCGCGGCACGGGAACAGCTCTTATATGCCCAGAGACGAAAGGCGTGGCCGCCCCAACACCACCGAGAACATGCTTCTTCCCCATCGGCACACGCGACTCATACTCCGGACCGAGAAGAAAGTTCTCCACAAAGCTGTCTTGCACGTGAAAAAACCGCTGCAAGGTAGGGTCGCGCAGAACTTTATCAGTCACGTACGTCTTGGCGAGCTGGCGGCGCAGGATAGCTTCCTCCACGGTGCCACTTGAGATGAGGCGATACACGCAGACTTCGCGGGTTTGGCCGATGCGCCAGGCCCGCTCACGTGCTTGAATGTCCGTCACAGGGTTCCAATCCGGATCGAATATCACGACGCGATCGGCACCTGTCAAGTTGACACCAATGCCCCCAACGCGTGTTGTCAGCAGTGCGACGAAGATGCTCTCATCGGTGTTAAAACGGTCGACGAGTTCTTGTCGGTGGTGGCTGTTCGTGGTGCCATCCATGCGAATATATCGGTGGTTTTCTTGCTCGCACAAGTTCTCGATAATGTCGAGCATCATGCGCGTTTGGGAGAACACGAGAACGCGATGACCAAAACGACGCCACTCGCGTAGCATTTGCTGCAGCGCACCCAACTTGGCACTCCCGCGAAGGTTGACAGGATTGTTGCTGCGGTAGTTGTGGCTCGCTGCCGTGCGGGTCATCGCACTACTCGCGCGCCCTGTGCGATGACGCACGACGCTCATCTCGTCACTTTCACCACTCGCCTCGCCCTTCTGCACGGCGTAAATGTCGGAGTGATTGCACACCTGTCGAAGCTGGTTCATAATGCGAAAAGATTCTAACCGCACACCAGATGTATTCCGTCGGCGTGCATCCTTCAAGTTGAAGCGGCGTCCGGCGACGTGCAGGCTGCCTGTGCTATCTCTATTTTCGTGATTCAGCGGCCCTCCCGCAATTTGAGGGTAGGACAGTGTTTGCGAGAAGAGCCGCTGCACCCCTGGCGAGGAGACAATGTCAATGTATTGCTCCAATTGTTCATCCGTCAGCGGAACACGAATCACACGCTCAATCTTCGGCGGCAGCGAGGCGTTGACGTGGCGCTTCAGACGGCGGAGCAAGTACGGCGCGATGTGGGCTTGAAGCATTTTTGCACACTCCATCGCCGTGGCGAGTGCCAGCGGGGAGGCGCGTACGTTCTTGCTCTGCGAGATGGGCGCCTCGAACTCATCGACGAACTTGTTGAGGCTGCCGAGCAGGCCAGGACGGACAAAATCAAAAAGACACCACAGCTCCTTCAGCGAGTTCTGTATGGGACTGCCGCTGAGCACGATACGGTGCGGTGTGGGAAAGGACTTGGCGGCGAGGGTCACGGCGGCCTCAGGGTTGCTCAGCTTGTGACCCTCATCGACGATCAGATACTGAAAGCCAGCGGAGTGGAGAAGATCGCAGTGAGTGCGCAGGGCAGCATACGTGGCGATGACCACAGCTGGTGTGCCCCGGACGGAGTTGATGAGCGCGTCCCGCGAGGAGTGGCCAGGGTGGGCGGCGGCGCTCTCGTGCATGACGCAGGAACGAATGTAGGGGGCCCAGCGATGCAGCTCCGCCACCCACTGGCGCAAGACCGTCATGGGAGCGATGATGAGCGCCGGCCCGCGCAGCTGACCCGACGTGTGCAGTGCGTTCAGCAGCGCCGCAACCTGAATTGTTTTGCCCAGACCCATTTCATCCCCAAGAATGCCCCCGGAGCGTTGACCGTGCAAGTGCAGAAGCCAACGCACACCTTCCTGCTGGTAGTCGAGGAGGTTCTCGTAGATGGCACTGGGCATGTGGAGGCCTGGGATTACTTGAACAGTTTGGTTGATGGGGAGACCAGGGTGCATCGCGACGAGAGTCTCCGCCTTGTTCCACAGCGCCGCCTCACGCTCGGCCTCTTGGTCGTCGTCATCGGCCTCGTTGTCATCCTGGCGTGAGCGTTTCCGTGTCTCACGACCACCATGATTACTGGCATTCGCAGCAGTACTACGCCGACCTTTCTTTGCACCAGCTGTCTGGCGTACCAGCGAATCGTCTTCGATCTTGACAGCAGCTTCTCGTGTCGCTTCTTCTTCTTCTTCTTTTTTCTCATTACTCACGCTCGCAGTCGTCGTGTCAAGAAGAGAGAGGAGCTCTTGCAGGAGGAGCTGCCCTGCTTCCGAGTCGGCTTCTTCCGCCTCCATCAGATCGTCCACGTCAATCACGTCATAGCCACTCGCACTGCGCCGATGTGGTGACCGAGAGAGACTGGATACTTCTCGTTTCACCACCTGTGCGGCGGAGCCTTGGGCTGGCTGCGGAGTACAGACGGATCCCGACTCCACCTTCACGCAAGCCGCCGTGGATGTTGACGTGTGCTTTGCGAGGTCGAGCTTGCCTGGGCTGTCCGACTCCTGCGCCCCCTTCTTCTCCACATGGGCGTTGTCGTTGTCAAGGATACTCTGGACATATTCCTGCAGCGCCGCGATCAGCTCGAGTCGGCGCCGTTTAAAGATGCGTGCACGGTAGACTTTCTCGTCGGAGTCGTCTTCGTAGCGCAGGTGCTTGGCTCGAATGTCCGCACGCGTGACGTGAACACGTGAGAGGGCCGGTAGCACATCACCACCAGAGTATGCTTCGCGCGTCAGCCCACGCAAGTGTGAGCGGGCGGGGCGCAGCGGGCCCTGCATATCCGCGAGCGAAGCAGATGACCTTTCGCGCTGTTCAAGCGGGGTAACAGGGAGTGGAATAGGACCTCGTCTCACCCCGGCTGCCACACCAACACTACCACCACGCGCGAGGACATTCAATGGGATTGACGATGGCTGCCGCGGAGCAAATGTCAACGGCTGCGGCGGACGTACAGTCACCCCGCGCATCGCATCAGAGCTGCCAGAGCGCCGATCACTGGCGAACGCGGCTTGCGCAGGCGTAGCAGGTGACCACTGCCGCGGCCGCTGCGAGGCTGGCAGTTCAAACGCATTGCTCTCCGCGAGCTCTTTCTGACGCGCCACTTCGAAGCGCGCAGCTTGGCGCTCATCAGCGCGGCGCTGTGCCTCGTCGAGGGCTGCTCCAGCGCGCTTCAGTTCACGCTTGGCACGCGCGAGCTGAAATTCGAGCTGGGCCATCGTGGGGCCCTCGGTCTGTACCTCTGAAGACTGCTGCTGCTGCTCGCCGCTGCCTGGGTTGCTGGTGGTGGTGGTGGCGGCGGAGCGACTGCCAACCACAGCCAGCTTCTCCGCCTGCGCACGCTTCGCCTCCTGGAGGGCTTCCTCAAAACTTTCCACAACCCGCTCTTGGGTCTGCAAGTCGTTCCAGGCTTGACGCACGTGTGCTTGGTCGTCCATTGCCGCTTGATCAGAGCGGGATGAGATCGTGGCAGCGACTTGGATCCTCAGTTCCTCCTCATTCACCATTGCCAGACCTAACGAAGAGAGATCACTGGACATGTTTAACTTTTTGAAGATTATTGTTAATTTTTTTTTGCTTCTTTCTGCTGTTGTTCCGTTATTGATACGTGTGTGCGTGAGGGGAGGTGTGTGTGTGTGGGGGGGGGGGGGGGGGACAGTACCTGGAGAACACCAAAAGTAACAAGACAGATTCTTCCCGCAAACGAACAAGGGCAACCCTAGCGAATGATCGGAGTAGTGTAAACGAAAGAAAAAAAAAAAAGAGGGACAGCGGAGCAAAAAAGATGGCAGTGTCAATAATAATAATAATAATTAGGAGAACACAATTGCCAATTTATACGGCTGGTGATCCTTGCGGGAGAAAGGGCAAAAACAAAAGAAGAGAAAACAAACGAAAAAAATGATCAGAACGTATAGTTAAAATACTTCTGTTTCCTCCACAGTTTTACCACTTGTGTGTATGCTCAGTTTTTGTTGTTGCAGCGGAAGAACCAAAACTATTCACAATCCTTTTGTGAATATCAGCAAAAAAAAAAAAAGAACAGTGAGTATTTCAAGGACAAGGGGAGAGGGAGGAGGGGATGTGGGAAGAGAATAACGAACGTGGCGCTGCAAGTACGCAAGTTTGTACTATTTTGCCGCATTTCTGCGAAGCAAAAGGAGCTTTTCGAACGCAATGACTGGAGAGAGAGAACGTAACACCAAAGAACAACAAAAGGCACATGACTGCCCTTTTTTTTTAGTAGTGACCTTTTTCAACGGAAAACGAATTTGGGCTGTCTTCTTTTATAATCTCTGATGTGTAGAGCAGGCGGGATCTGATTGCATTGAGAGAAAAAAAAACAGCTCCTGGAAAGAATGTATACTACGCAGAGCATTTACCTAAAAAAAAAAAGAGAGAGAGAGAGAAAAAAAGGCGAGTGTTGAGAAAAAGAAGTACACTCCACTGGGGACAATGGAAAAATTAGGATTGAAGCACACTTTGTAAATATATATATATATAAATATAACGCTGGCACTGCCTAGAGAGAGAGGCGACAATATTTTGATGAAAAAGAAGAGAAGATAAAATTTCGCCGTTCGAAAAAAAAAAAAAAAAAGAACAGCGAGACGGCTAATTCACTGCAAATGAAACAACAACAGGAGGAAGAAGAAGAAAAGACAGTAACAAAAACGGAAGAATTCAAAACGTCTAGTAAAAACCGATACTCACATGCTAAGCGGAAAAAACAAATATAAAAACCATAAAACGTAAAATACCTTCTGCCCTCGTGAGGCGCAACTTGAGTTATTTTGTGAAACGCTCGAGACGGGACGTGTGGCGCACCTCCCGTGCGTACCCACCGACTTCCCAAGTTGCTCAAATAGGCAAACACACACACACACACATACAATAGATCGAAAGCAGTGGCGAGGTCCAACGAAGAACGCGAAACAAGAACATGACACGCACCATGTGTTACGTTACCGTTTTTCTTTCTTTGCCCAAAAATTTTATTTTTGTGCAGGGCTGAAGTTTGCCTCAAAGACTATCTTGAAGCCGTTGGGCTCGCCCTCAATGAACATCTCGGTCGTGGTCGGGGCGATCTTGAGCACGCACATGAACTCACCGGACTCGAGAGTCTCGATGGTGGTCTCGCCGAGAGCCTGGATCTTGCTGTCCTTGCCGAAGGTGACGGTGACGACCATGTTGTAGTTGGTGGTGTCGTTGTAGAAGGCCCACTTCTTCTCCTGGGAGTTCATGATGCGGAAGAGGAGACCGTTGCCGTTGTCCTTGAAGCACTTCACGGTCTGGTCGCCGGTGTAGGCGGGCTGGCCGTTCTCGTACTTGATATCGTCAGACATGGTTGGGGTGAGCTTTGGGAGGTTTTGTTTTAAGTTGTTTAGTGGCGGTAGGAGCTGCACGGCACATCAAATGGGCGGTAGAGGTTGAGGAAGCGAACAGATAGTGAACAGGGTTCGAGGTAGACCCGACCGTAAGAGAAGAAGAACGCGGCGGCAACATAGAGAAATTGAGTGAGAGTGCGAAAGAGGGATGACAAGACAGGCGCGTGGCGTGCAGCGCTGCGTACGGAGCACCGTAGGCAGAAGGAAATGAGCAGGAGAGTATTCGCGACCGTGGGAAGCAGAACAATAACAACAAAACAAGGAAAACAAATGAAGCTATTGTCGTAGGAAAGATAGCAGTTCGCCGAAAAAGGCACGTGTTCGTGCACGTGTTGGGTGCTTTCACTAATGTGCATCATCTGCTATGACACGCCAAACCATTCTTTTTTATAGTAACACCTAGGTGATGTGTGTGCCTTGCAACGTGGTATACGCGACGCGCACAGAGGCAGTCATAAAGTCTTCCATGACTCAATGAAGAGAGCCCTGGCAGTGATAGAGGAGAAAAAAGGCAGTGACGACCCTACGCTGACTACACGTTGCGGGCACACGACCTGCCTCTCCCTGGTGTTTCTTCCCATTTTGCTTCACGACGAAATTTTTTCGATGCTCTCGACGATGCCTTCGAGCCTTTGAGCTGCCCGACGAAGGAGAAGGTTTTGCGTGTAGAGACACCGTATGGATTCTGAGAGGGTCACCACATGGGCACCATCTGTCATGAGAGCGCGGTGGTCTTCGAGCAAGTGCTTCTCCAGTTCTTGCTCAACCTCCCTGTACAGCCGAGGGACGGAGGCCGTGTACGTCAGGAGGATAGATTCACTCACCGTGCTCGTGGCTCGGTTGACGATGCCGGCCGCGTGCACGCGGTGAAGAAGCGAGGATGTGGTTGTGGTTGTGGCGGTGGTGGGTGGTGGTGGTGTGCCGTGGGCATTGGTTTCCGAGCGGGCGGCGTGCGATGACGAGACCGCGAGGGGCCGTGGAGGCAGTAACATCCAGCCCGCACGCGCAGCACCAACGAGCCTCGCACACTCCCACGGGACGCGGTTCACAACCTCGTCGAGCACAGCCGCAATCGCTGACGCGCGTCCTGACGTGGTGCTCCCTGCTTGATTCTGTGCAAAAGGGCGGCGCGAGCCTCTCTTGCCTTTCGGCTGCGTTGTGCTGCTCTCGACAGCTCTTGTGGACTGTGGGCTTGTGGACCTGCCATCGGCGAGGTCATCCTCTGCTGCAGGTTGTCGCAAACTGTGCGTGCTGTTGTGGGCCCGCACAGCGCGCTGGGTCTCCCTGAGCATCACGGGATCGGCACCGGCGGGAAGATCACGCCACACCACAGAGAGGGCCGCGGGGCTGATGGTGAGTGCAAGCGGCGCCGTGCGTCTGTCACCCCGACCACCATTCACATCCGTAAGAGTCTCAGCGTCTTCTCTAACACCCATGCCGGTGGCTGCTGTGGTGTCGCCAGGGTTCGCAAACGGGAGTCCAACGAGCATCTGCCGCGCACGTTCGAGGTGCTGTGCAGCAGGCTTCAACGCCTCCATGTAGGCCGCGACCGCACGCTGGTACGGCACGTTCACGGCGGCCTCGCCAAGGAGTAGCTCAGCCAAGGCATCGCGACGTTGCCGCTCCTGACGACCGTTGTACCACGGTGAGGCTGTGCTCAAAGCCGTGAGCACGGCAGACGGGGTTTTATACTGTCCTACAAGCTCCGCAAGCGGTGTGTGCGCATTGACAGTGAGCCTCGCATCTGGCACGCTGCGATTACCATGTTCTGCTGGTTCGCAGCGCCACAAGGGATGCTTCTCAAAGAATTGCAGCAGTGGCGGGGTTGGGGTGCTGCTCACGGCGCTCTCTTCTTCCCGCTTCGCACGGGTGCTCGCCGGAGACGGACACGCTGCCTCGCGGGATGGTGCAGGACTGTGGAGGAGCGCACCCAGTCGGGCGTGACGGCAGCGCATGATCGCTGTGCTGATGTGTGTGTAGTGCGCGCAGAGGGTCTCCACGCGAGGGGCGTCCAATGACTGCGCGTGAGGCTCAAACGTGTCTGTGCGTCTGAGTGGGGTGTGGAAAAAGGTGCTGTCATCTGCGGCAGCGTCACGTGAGCGCTTCGCAGCGCCACTACCACCGCCAGCTCCATCACGCCTGATCGACGGTGTACTGGCGCCTGTCAAGGGCATGCCGGCGTCGTCGTAGCAGGCCCAACGATCCGCAACGACGGGAAAACTACCAAACAGCTCGTAAAGTCGAAATAGCTTACAGGTAGATTCGAAAGTGAACCTCCCAGCCTCATCCCGTTCACAGCTGCCGTCCTCCTCCTCCTCCTCGACGGTGCTCTCAAGCGCTGCGTGGTACTCCTCGGCGGAGAAGCTAAAGAAGTCTCGCCACGCAGGCTGCGGACCGAGACCAGCACAAGGCTGGCCAAACGGCACCGTGCTACATCCAGCCCCGGCGGAGACGGCGAGGGACAGCACGTCCTCCTTCGACGTCTCCATCGCCGAGGCGAGGAGGAGTTCGTCCTCGACGAGGTCATCCTGACGCACCCACAAGTAACCCCGTTCCCTGCCTTGTGCCTCAGAAAGCTCCCCGGAGGGGGCAATGGGTTCCTGCGCGTTCTCTTTCTGAGGCGGCGAAACGCCGTGTGCTGTGAGAGGACGGCGTGGTACACGGTACCAAGCGCACATCGCCGGCAGTTTCGACACCGCCTTTCCTCCTCCACCACCACCTGAATGGGCCCCGCGCGAGTGAGAAAGAGACTCGTGGCGTGCATCTTCAGATGTGTCTGCATCCTCACTATCCCTTGGCACCTCGCAGCGGCGTCGCAGCCGCAGCGGGGGGTGCACGGCCATCGCGTCCGCCCACGCCTGTCCTGACGCATTCCCGAGCACGTCTTCGCGCACAGACAAAGCACTATTGTTGTTGTTGTTGTTCACACCAAACATGTCCGGAAGTGCGGCCGCAGCGTAGGCCTCGGCGAGGACGTGGCGTGCACCTTCCCTACCACGTCCACCGCCTCTCACACCGTGCCAGGCTGCGATGTTCAGCTCAGCAGATGCACTTGTCGCCGTAGAGGGGCCAGCTTGTGTGCTGGGATTTCGATGCCACTGATCTGACGTGAGCGAGGCCGCGACGGCCTGCATGCCGTACAAACGCTTTTCCTTCTCCTTCACGTCTGTCACACGCATTGATTGGCTTTGGGTGCGTGTCGATGTGGCAGGTGACGCAGAGGAGGAGGAATGTGACGCACCCACGTCGATACGCTCGCGCATAAGAGACGATGCGATCGTGAAGTCGTCTTTCTCCATCGCCACACTTATATAGACACACACACACACAGTCTCAGTCTCCGGTTCTCGTGTCGTGTAATTTCCTAAGCAAGTCACACACACACAACAGACACAGGACAAGCGAAGAAACCGTATGAAGCGTGAGAGAAGGGTTGAGAGTGAGAGAGAGAGAGACGATGAGAGCAGTATATATTGATATTGAAAGAGAGTGAGGCTGAGACCAAGGAGCACAATAGAACACAACACACGCACCTCCCACGCGCTGCTTTTGTTGTTGTTGTCTTGGCGTGCATCAAGCACAACGTGTGAACAACAATAACAAGAGGAAATCACAAAATCACGACCTCTCGCTTTTTTTTTTAAAGGAGGATACGAACCTTAGCCTGTGACGTGATGCTGCATTCTTTTTTGTTGTTGTTTTCATGTGTGTGTGCCTGGGGGGGGGGGGGGGGAGGGCTTCGATCGACCGGTCAAGTCTATTCTTCACCCACAGAGATGTGGAAATGACCGCCACCAGAAATAACATGTCTAGAGAGTATTGCTTTCCTTTTTTTTTTCATTTGATTTCTCGACATTGCATTATTCAAATCACGTTGGAACAGTAAATACAGTTTTGCTCTTTCACGCATCTGAGAGAACAAAACAACACTGGGCTTGACCTTAGCGGGCCCAAAGATTGCTTCAACTATTTGGAAAACACCGCGCAAAGCGTAGACACACGCACACACCGCCAATTAACAGGAGAAGCGCCACCAATAACCAATAAAAATAAAACACGTGTACAGTTTTATTCCCTTCGTCGAAACATCGTTTCGGCCTCCCTTTTTCTTCTTCATCTTTATTGGTTGTTGCGTGAGCACGCTTATGTGTGTATGTGTGCCTTCATTGGAGATTCACACAAAAGCAGCTGAAACAAGGCCGCCGGGAGACCCTGGTGCTCTCCCCTCCGTGGTTTCAGTTGTTAATAAACGGAGGAGGCATCACTCAACGCAGTTCAGCGACAGCGAGAACGTGAAAAATTGAGAGCAGCAGAGCCGAGCATACACAAGCATATAAACAACAAAAAAGAAGAAAAAAAAAGAAGGAAATAAGAGAACACCCTCCCACAACAAGGAGATCAACAATAGAAAATATCACATTCAGACTGTGCGGCCGCGGCAGAAAGGAGAAAGAAAAAAAAAAGCAATGAGAGATGCAAGAGATAGAAAGAGAGAGAGAGAGAGAAAGACATCTCGTTCTTTGTGTTTCAGGAAACAGCATGCCTCCCTTCTTCTTCTTCGTCTCATTTAGTGCCTCTCTGCTTTTATATTTAATCTTCATCTTTTCGTACTCTTCAAGCCGTTGTTCACTTGGTTTGTGAGGCAGAAGAGGCCATGTTGGAGGCACTGCGGTGTACCAGCTGTGAGCACACCAGCGACGGGTCCTGCCTTTCGGCGTCACTCAGCACCAACATGTTCGGATTAGCTCCCGCCCGGCGATGGCGGATACGGGTGTCCTTCGCTGCCGGCAAGGTGCTCACGTCGCCGTTGACGGCGTCCGCGTCGTCGCCGATGAGAAAGAGGTCATCGGGCACGTCGGCAAATGACAGCTCCGAGGCGGCCTTGGTGTCGAACAAGGCCAGCGCTTGCTCGCGCTGTTCGTCCTTGGTGAGCTCAGGCACGGCCTCGACCGCGCTCTCTGCAATCGTGGCCTCTTCTTCGACGTGCGTCTTTGCAGTGCCAGCGGCTCGATCCCCACTCGTCATCGCTGCCAGACCACCTTCCTCAAAGTTGCCGCCTCTGTGCACGCGTCGCTTCTCGTTCTCAATACCAATGAGGCGTGTTCGTCGGTTTTCTTCAATGTTGCGTTGCGTGATGCCGGCGAGCATGTTGATGAAGCGGCTTCGGTCGGTGTTGGTGACGTACTTGTAGAACATATCCTCGCTCTGCCTAGCGTCTTCCCACGCACGCAGCTCAGCCTGCGACAGCGTGGGCTGCGGCGGGGTGAGAGAAGAAGGAACCATCGAGGACACGCCGCCACCGCCAGCACCCCCTCGGCCCTCGCTGCCATTGCTTTGGCTTCCACCAAGCAGCTCCATTGATGAGATAGGGTAGTAATTGTGCCCTGTCACCACGGCGTGGCCGTGTCCTTGCAGAGGCGGTTGGTGTTGTTGTGAGGCTGCTGGGTCCTGCCCTGGAGGGGCAACCAGAAGAGGTGAGGAGAATTGACTCGCAGAGGCCGACAGCTGACTAGAGTCCACCTGCGAGTTGGAGCGGAGCCGCTTGCGCGGCAGAAATGGAGAGCGTGGCACGCCACCGGCATCCGTGTGAGCTTGCTCGAACGAGGAGGACTGCTTCAGCTGAAAGGAGAGTGCTTCCGTCTCTGGTGCCAGTACCTGCGAGCTGTCATTTGCCATGAATGGGTCCTTGCAGAGGGCAGAGTCCTGCGTGTCGGCAAAGGCAGACGTGCTTGCTTGGGTCCACAGTAGCGGTGATGACGCGCTGTTGATGTGTGCAAGGCTTTGGCTGCCGCCGGCTGAGCCGTGTGGGCGGCGGCGAACGCTGGACTGGGCATCACGCAGCGCCGCATGCGAGCCGCGCATGTTGCTCCGCTCGAAAGGGTGTGCAGAGGCTAAGCCCAGGTTCGTCTCCAGCGTCAAGTTCCCGAGGTGCGAGAGGGTCGCTGTGACAGGGCCGGCCGCCGCACCGACGTTGCGTGGCAAGTAGCGACGATTCAACTCTTTTGCCTCGTTGAGTTCGGCCTCAGTCCAGCTATGACCGACGAACACCTTGCTCCAGAACGTCTCCAAGAACTGAATTTGGTGCGCTGTCGGAAGGCACACGCGCCTGTCCGTGGTGTCCACATGCCGCGTCAGCACGGCGTCATCGGCGACGGGGACATCTGTGAAGAGCTGGTCTGGAAACTGCTCTGCGTGTCGTTCGCAGTACGCCGCCACCTCGTCCATCGTGGGTGGCTTGTTCGACAGCTGGGACAGCGAGATTGGCTCTGCCTCTCCCTCTACCTCCAAGCACACCCAAAACACCTTTTTACGCCACACGAACGTCTCCGCCGAGGTGTGCTCAGCCGGTCCTGTCGCACTCTGGCTGCCCAAGTTGAGTGGCGTCGGCCTTGCCTTCGCGTTCGTGGTGGTTGTTGTTGTGGCGGCGGCGGTGGTGTCGTCGTGCTGAGCCTGGTCAGCATTGTTAATAGTATTATTCTTATTCGCCTGTACATCACACAGACGCCTCACACGCACCACACGCGACCACCTGCAGCCTTTCGCGCCATCGCCACTCTCGCTGTTCGCAGAAAAGACTTCTCTGCGCGCACTTGGCTTGTAGCGAACGAAGAAGTTGAGGTACGGCGGCATCTTCATCATGCGAGGCTCCTCACCGGGCGTGGCGGACCGCTTGGCAAACACATGTTCCTGCGTCGCAAGCCCGTTAATTTCGTGTTCAAAGTATGGAAACGCGGCGTGATGGTGCACGGCCGAGGCACGGAGGGTGAGCGCTTCCAGCTCACTTGGGCTCAGCATGCTTTTTTTTTTGTGTGTGTGTGTGTTTGCTTTTCCTTTTCTTCTATTGCAGAGAAAGAAGAGAGCACGAGAACACCAAAAATAATTGAACGAACCTATATCAGAAATGGGACGCATGACAGAATGTAAGTGAGAGGTAAAGGAAGAGGTGTAAATCTGTATGCGCGTTTTTGTGCGAATAATATTAGTACTCATCACAGAACAAAAAAAAAAAAACCAGAGCCAGCGGCTAAGCTGCGTGTGTACGTTTCTCTCAACAACAACAAAGAAAGTGGCTAGTGAATCTCAAGAGACGTGCCCCTCTCCTTTCCGTTGCTGTTCTTCACAATCGTGTGTACGGCTCTAAACAGAAAAGAAAACCTTTATTCTTCAGCGTGCCTCTGCCTACGGTAGTTTCAGTTTTGTTGCGTGTGAACCGGAAAAGGACCAATAACAGACACACAAGAGAAGATCAGAGTAGAGGAATACACACGACCTCACACGGCACAGCAGAAGCGAGGGAGGCACACACACACACACGCGCACTGGAAGTCCGGTGCGCACGGTTTCATTTCATGTTCATTTTTTTTTTTTGGTGTGTGTTTTAAATGGATCAATTGTGTGTAGTGAATCACTCTGTGGCATCAGCAAATGACAAGCAAGAAGGGACAGATGGGGGAGGGCGGAGACAACGCAAAACAGTCAAACGTGCTTGAGCGACGTACTTGACCCACATCGACTTGGAGGGCTAGCAGAAAACAGAGCTTCCTCTCGATATGCTGCTCACAGAGACAAGATAGGACACAACACAACCAACGTAGCGCCAAGAGAGAGAGAGAGAGAAAAAGGAACAAACAAAAAAGAAAGGAAGAAAGAAAGAAAGAAATGAGGCCAACATCGTGATGGAAAAAAAAACACACAATTGTACACAACTCTCCCTCTCTCTCGAGCTCCAGCAAAATCACAATAGTCAACATCATACAAAGCAAACGTGCAAAATGGAAAAGAGAAAAAGGCATTACATAGCGAGCGCCGGAAAAAAAAAACAGAAGGGAAAATACATCGCTTGCGTCTAGTTGAACGGATAGAGAAATGTCGTCATGTTGGCTGAGAGCACGCGACTACCTCTCAGATAGGCACGCGTAGATCACTGATGGTCAATGTGGAGTAAATAACATCTGACTGTGTGTTGTGTGTGTGTATTGACTTGCTTATTTGTCATTTATTAATTGATTCGATTTATTGTGCTTCAGTGATGGCAAGTTGCGAAAGGCTCATCTCATGTACTGTCCCTTCTTTTTTTTTTGTTGTTGTTGTTCTTCGCCGCCAGGTCTCTCCTCTCTCGCTCTCTCTGGGTCATCACGCACGCACGCTGTGGACTCACCGCAACCCACGTGACCCTGCGCTGCCAAAGGTGTTTTCGATTCCACGCGACACGCTCAAGCTGGCTTTACGGCCGAAGGAGCCGCCAAAGTAGTTTTCGAGTCCGGTTGACGGTGGCGCGCCACGACTAGCCACACCCGCAGCGCCACGCACAGGGCGGCCATTCATCAAGGTCGTGCCAGTTGCGGCGCCGCTGCTCCCGCTGCGAGAGCCACGTGATGCCCCCATGAGCACGTTGTCGATCATGTCTTGCTGCTGCTGCTGTCGACCCGACTGCGGTGCACGCGACTGACTAAAAAGAGAGCTCCTGCGACCACGCGGTGATGCCGCGGAGGTGGCGTTGGTGTTGGCACCACCCACGCCTGCCCCTGGCGCGAACGACGCCACAACATCGACGACATCGTGAAAAAAGAGAACTGTGACTGAGACGTTATCGGTGCTTCCAGCCGACACGGCGTACTCGGCCAGCTTACGACAACAATTATTCAGAACGCGCTCCACCACCGCTGGCGACGGGCGTGGACGATGACCAGAGACAATCTGCGGATCACTCATCTCCGGTGTGTAGAGCAGAAAGTCGCGGATAAACTGCGTGGCCTCCTCGTTCGAGATGACGTCCCACAGTCCATCGCAGGCGAGGAGCAAGAACTTGGACTCGTCGGTGAGATGGATCTGTCGCACATCGGCGATGTTCGACACCATCAACTCCTTGTCCGCCCGAAACTGGAGCTTGCCCGCACCGCGGCCGGACTGACCGCCACCGCCGTTTCCCGCTTGCTCCTTGAACTCATAGTCCCCCAGGGCGCGGCTGACGGCGAGCACGCCGCAGACCCGTCCAAACTGAACGAACCCACCACACAGATTTATCCGCTTCATCTCTTTCGCGTTGTTCGGCTTGTGGTCTTCACTCAAAGCGATCGTGGTGCGTCCGTCATAGAGCACCGCACGCGCGTCACCGAGGCACGCCACGTACAAGACACGCCCGTGAACAACGGCGGCGATCAAAGTGGAGCCGCCGGATTCGTCGTGGTTCATGCCCCCGCCACCGAGGCTGCGCGAGAAGTCCTGCCGCTGCGTGTTCAGCAGCTTTGCCCGCGCGTTCTTCTGCTGCGGGGACGGCGGACCACAGAGTACTTTATAAATGGCTTGGTCGGTCTGTACAATGGCCTCCACAATCGCCAGCGCGGAGTTTTCACCGAGTGCATCGTGTTGGCAGATGAAGTCAGGAAGATACTTGGCCCCCAAGTCCGCCACGCGACGGCCACAATGGCCGTCCAGAATGGCCACCACCGACACCGGCTGTTCACGCACCGTCGCGAGGTTCAGCTTGGCGACGTGCTCATCCTCCATCGTGGGCCGCAGCCCCTGCACGCACCCGCTGCCCACGATGAGCTGAAGCGGCTTGGTAATCGTCTTGCCGCTGCTGAGCACGACGCGGAAGTCATAGGGCTGTGCGGGTGACGCATGGCCTGACCCACGCCCAGTACCGACTTCGCCAGCAGGCTTCTTTTTGCCACTCTTCGCCGGTGAAGGTGACGCGCCCTTTCGTTTGCCTTTTGCCGCACTACTAGGCACGGAGGGGGCGGCCGCACTTGTCTGCCGGTCAAGCTCTTGTTGAAATAACTGTGCGTCCGTGGCGGGATCTTCAAAGTAGTCGTCTTCACCAGGTGCAAAAAGGTGGTCAGTCTCGTCTCCGGGGTAGATGGTGTGGTGCATGCCACCGCCGCCGGAATGGCCTGCACCAGCGTCGTCCGGCAGCTCGTCCTGCACGTCGCCGCCGCCACCACCACCACCGAATTGTACGAGTTCGCGCGGCATTTGCGCCTTGTGCATTGCCAACGTGGTGCTCTCCGATGTCGATGGGCTCGCGGGGGTCGCCGTGGTGGAGCCCAGACCGCCTGTGTAGCTTTGTCTATTGGTGGAGAGAAAGGGGTTGTAGCCGCCATTCACGACTCCAGCACCCGCACCAGCCGCCGCCATCGCGGACGAGGAAGGGATAGAAGGCCCATTCAAGTTGAGATTCGTGCTCGCACGCCGGTTCCGTGCCGCGGTTGCGATCGACGACGGCGTGCCAGCGCCGCTCAACGCGAAGGCGCGATTTCCATCGCCCCCAAGCACACCCGCCTCATATTCCGCTGCGTTTTGCTGATCTTGTGCGAGACGCTGCGTGGTGTAGTATCGCAGCGACGAGAAGAGCTGTTGGGAGCGGTTGTTCCCGGCTGCCCCTGCGGAGGCGGCGGTGGAGGGGCTGGCACTGGCGGGTGCGACGCCGTAGTCATCGCTTGTGAGCCCGCCATCGAGTCCAGCTTCTCCGTGTTGCTGTTGTTGCCACATGGTGATGTTGCCGTTGGTGCGCTCCTGCCACGCGCCAGCCCCACCCGTCATGACGACCGCGCTGCCTGGGGAGTTGTGGCCTGCCGTGCCGTAGCGTTGCGTGTCTTTGCGCGGGTCGAGACTGAGGTCCTCGCGCCGCAGCGGTGCCAAGTGCTCCTGCGAGCGACGCCCTTTGCGGCTCAGCAGAAGATTCTGGCGCGTGACAGGCGCTGGAGGTCCGCTGGCGGGGTGTGCGGGTCTGCCGCTAGACTTGCCCATCGGCAGCCGCGTCAGAGCAGACGAAGTGCCCTCAGTGCGGTCGACGCCGCCGCCGGTGCCGAGTGAAAGCCTTCGTGCACCAAAAAGGGTGTTCTTCAGACCTACCCCCCCACTCGGTCCCCCACCTGCGCCTCCACCGTGAAGAAGAGCTGCGACGCTTTCGGAGGCATCTCCCTGCTGCTGACCCGCTGGCCGCCGTGTCATGTGCTTGCCGCTACTGCTGAATACGACATAATCACCACCCGCGGAGGGCTGGCCAGGCGAGGCTGGACCGTCGCGCCTGGTGCCGTTCAAGAAGCTACTCGGAGAATCGTACAAATTGCCAGAGCGAGGGTGGGCTGTGGCGGGATCGGCTGAGCTCTTCATGTAGACCGGCTCAGACACCACGAGACGTCCTCCGTTCGCGGGGGTGAGGCGAGGTGAGGACATCAACGGCGGTGTACGTGAGGTCGCAGGGGGTGGAGTGCGTCGTGCGGAGGTGCTGCTGGGCTTCGCCTTGACGGCGCCGCTGCGAGGCGTATTGCCCGTGCGTGCACTGCCGTTCTGCTGCCGCACCATTTTTTTTTTGTACTCTCACGCGTCTTCTCTAACTGTCTCTCTCTCTCTCTTTTTCGTTGCCAGTTTACTATGAAATACAGAGTGAGAGAGAAAAAGAGAGGCACACAAGAATATATAAAAAAGCGGAAATTTGGCAGAGACGGTTTCTGTTATAGCTGCAACTGTCAAACACAACGTAGTGGTTTGCTCTGAGACAAAATACCCACACACTTTTTTCTCGTGAGCAATAGTCTTTTTTTTTTTTTTTTGCGTCGTGCTTTGGTGATATAGCGGCTTCACGTGGCGAGCTGAATTGCACTGTGGACTCGCTTTGTGTATATTTCCAAAGTGAAAGCAAAAACAAAACAGAAAAAAAAAGCGATGAGAAAAAAAAAGAAGAAACAGCAACAAGAAACAAAAAAAAAAGGAAGAAGGCTTGGCGCGCTTACAATACAATCAAAAAAGTGTTCGGATAGGTAAATGCGAGTTTCTCGCAATAACAAAGAAAGGGAGCCGCGACGAGACAGACGCTGAGAAAGCAAACAAACAAAACTCTGAACGCGAGGACAAAGATGAGAAGATACACACACACACAAAGAGTTGTATATATGTCGAGATAGTTTCTGGGAAAGAAATCCCACAAGGAAGGGGGAAAACAAAAGATGACCAGGAAGAGACACGCACGATGAAGCCTATGCAAGCCACTTGAAGTTTTTTTTTTTTTTTGGGGGGGGGGGGGTATTGGTGAGAGGAACTGTCGTCCCTTTGTTCAAATACTCGAAGTTGATACAAGATATGTTCTCTATCCTCTCTCCTCTTTTTTTTTTCCCTTTTGCGTTGCGCTGTTCGTGAACCCAAACGAAAATTTTTGGGACGAACAAAAGCAACGAAAGAAAAAAAAACAAAAAGCGCGGGTCTGTTGTTTGAGCTTTCCAATAGTACACGGCAACAACAACAACAAAAAAAGAAAAACTCCCTGAACGTAATTGGTGTAGACACGAAAAGAGCAATACACACACACACACGAATAAAAAGAATAACAGCGATAGATGAATGGTGAGAGAGAGAGAGAAGGATGGTATGTGTTTATGTATTTAGCGTTGCAAACAACAATTAAAAAAAAACATCCGAGCAGATTTTGTCACACAGCTGCCACTCCACATCAATACGCATGAGTAGACAGAGGATATGCACTGTATCAGAGCTCGAGCAAGAGTGCGTGTGTATCGAGAAAATACACTGAATGTACACGCTCACACACACACGTATGCGATGTGGTCGATCGGATTACCTGTGATACGCTACTTGCTTCTTTCTGTTCACTGTTCATGTTCTGTCTTTTTTTTTGTTATTCGATTGAATTTTAGAGTTTTTCTTTGTGGCTACAGAAGTCTGCTTTATTCTCCCTGTTTTGATGTTTTTTTTTCTGGTGTCAGTCCAGTCCCCCCCCATCACAACAGCACAGCACACGAGAAGCACATACGCATGGTTGAATGACAGAGTGAGTGGGCGGCAAAATAACAACAGCAACAAGAACAAACAAAAAAAAAAAACAAGGCGAGTGCAATCGTACCATTTCTTCATTCAGGCTCTACTCGCGGTGGCTCTTCCCAAACGTGCGCTCCACCTTGGGCCTAGTCTCAACGGCTGCACGGGGTCTGCCAATGATGCCATTGCGCATCAATTCGTTTCGAATGACACCTGCCATCGCGAGGAAAGCGACGCAACCAAAGAAGATATCGCGGCGGTTCTGCCAACCCCAGTTCTTCACCACTTGTAGACGAGAGAGCTGTGCACCAGGCATTGCGTTCTTCTGAGCAATTATCTTTTTTTTTGATTTTGTTTTTCCTTTTTGCTTTTTGCTCTGCAACGTGAGTCCTTGCGTTTGCGTGGTAGTGGCGGCGGAGAGAAAGATTTTTTTTTCTGGTCAATGAATTGCTGACAACAAACGGGTACACACGCGACAAAACAGACTCGTAAATAGCGGCTCAGTACAGTCTAGCCGCAAGAAGAAGACGTGACGAGGGAGAGAGAGGTGTAAAGGATGTGAGAGAGGTTGCTTGTGCGTGGGCAAGGTGATTGGCCATGTTCACAAACACAAGCCACGCCTACACAAACGCACTCGTGTGCCAGACCCGCGCGAACAGATGTGACTTTCTTTCTAACATGGACATGACAGCGCACACAGACACACACACACTGGAGAAGCCACGGCGTGATGCTTGCCCTGATGCACACGGTGCGAATTCTTTTAATCAAGATGAACTTCGGATGAATACACACACACAAAAAAAAAGAAAAGAAGAACAAGAAACAAGAAACAAGAAAAAGTACACACGCAAAATAACAGTGTTAGAAAAAATGTTTTTGGTTTCGCTTCGAGAACGCTCTCAGACCTGCCTCGGCAACAAGTCACTATCCAGCAAAAGAAAGCAAGAACAGAAAAGACGCAATCACGAGAAGAAAGTTAGTGCGGAGGCCGTTGGGAGCTCGCGCCGTCTGGCTCGGGGTGGAGATGCAGAGCGTGAGAGAGGGCTCCCCATTTCCGTGAAGGTATCGCCAAAGTCTGTTCCTACCATTGAGCCGTTCATCACCATGCTACTCTCTAACCCCACACGACCGAAGATCAGTGGTGATTGCGGCACGTCGACGACGTTGTTCTCCCGCTTCAGCGCGACCTGCTGCACGTACTTCTCCAGCCGTGCTTTTCCACAGGCAAGGAATCGTGCCCAGTCTTTACGACGGGCTTCCTCGAGCACTTCGGGCTTGATGGAGATCGTAATAAGACCCTCCACACGGCTGCGACTAAACAACTCCGCCCTCTTCTGAAGCCACTTGTCCGTGTAGAGCAGGAGCACGACGGTGTCGTAGAAGACAGAGAACTGTTGGCCGTGGTGGTACTTGTGGTGATTCGGGTGTGCCGCAGGGTAGAGCACAGGCGACGGCGCAGCGACAGAAACGTTTGCTGTGGTTGTGTTCGCACACTCAGAGGGGCTGACAGGCCCCGCGAAGGAGGAGGCCGTTGTGGACACGTTATCCGCACCGGAGACGACACCGACGGCGACGGAGAAGCGGGTGAGTCGATGCACTGCCGACCACCAAATCATGCGCTTCAACTCCTGGACAACCTCGAAGCGCGAGAAGGAGGCCAATTGCATAATAGGGCACACAACAGTCGGCGCCGTTGGGAGCGCCAAGGGCCTACGACGATGACGCGCACGAGCACGTGAAGTTGGCTGTGATTGCGGCGGCTGCGTCTTATCTGGAGAGGTGCGGCCGCGGCGGCTGTCTGCGTCTTTTTCTTCTTTTGCCTCTTGTTGGTTGTCTTCGTCTTCTTCTCGCCTCTGGAAGGTCGGCTCTGTGTGGTCGTCGTCGGACAGGCGTGGGAACGGCTGCTGCAAGGTGGGAGATGACTTGGTGCTGTCCTCCTTGGTGCAGCTTGACAGCCGCCCACCGCCATGACTCGTCATGCGTTTAGCCTGGCTCGCCCTGGCAGCTTGCTTCGTCTTGGCAGCAGGTGTGGGAGCCGCGCTGGTGCCTCCGCTGGGGTCTTCGATACGAAACTGGAGCGACATGGAGCTGCTTTCTGACGCGGCGCGGAGCGGGAAGCTGCTTTCTAACGGCGAACACACGGAGAGAACGTCTTCCCCCTTCGCCTTCGTCGCCGTCTGGTCAGGCGAGTCGCGCCCCACGTTGGAGGTCTTCTCCTCCTGGACAAACATGATATCACTGTGGTTCTTCTCGGGGGCTTCCACCATGGAGGCCTCCCCAGCGCGGTGAGTCGGAGCTAGCAGGCTCGCGCAGAGTATCTCGTACGACGACAAGGCGTCGAGGGCGATGCGCCAGTTCTCCTCCTCCAAGCAGTACCGCACAACACGCGCCATGTGATTGAGATCCTCCACCACCGCACCCCCAGCGACACCACCGTACATGGTCAGCGGCATCAACGCGTTCTCTTGCTGCAGCACTTTCTTTCGACGTGCTATCGCGATTTGGTAATGCGCGACGGCATCGGTTTTATGGCGCCAGATCATCTGCTGCTCATAGTAAGACAAGGGCCGCTCAAAGACAGGCGGCACCTCCTCCTCTTCACAGACGGAGAAGGGTTGGTAGATGCCTTCGTAGAGCGTCTTTTCCACAGAATGCACGACTTGGGCCTGTAACGCGGCGCGATCGCCACTGCCATCACTCTTACTGGGCAAGTTTCCGGCATGCTGAAGCGCGGGCGGCCGCCCATCTGGTGGCACCTCGCCCGTCACCGACACATCTGCGCTCTCGTTGGCCGGTTTCGCCGTGAGAGGCGCGTCGCGGCTGCGGGTGGCGGAAGTAGTCGAGCTAGTAGGCTTGATCGCACGGCGCGTGCGTGCTGGCGGTGTCTCTGAGGTGTTCGCATCTGGCGCCTCACCCCCGTGTGTTCGTGTTCGCACCGGCAGCGTTCGTTCACGCTGGGCACGCGTGTCTGCAAGGGCGGCGGTGTGCTGCTGCGAGGAGGCTGTCGGGCGCATGAGCCCGCTGCCACTACCGCCGGCGCTGCTGCCAGTCGTGCCGCGGCGGCTCCCTGCTCCGTCGTGAACACGGGTTCGCGCATGCGAGGACGCCTTCAGTGATGACGTGGTGCGGGAGGGCTTGCACGTGAACATCTCCTCTCCGTCGCCTTCGAGAGGCGTGGTGCGACGTGTCGAGGCGTTCGTGAGCCAGGGCTTGTCGTACGCACGTGCCGCGGCGGGCGCCGTGTTCTCCGCCTCATTCGTGTCCTCCTCCTCGGGGCTTCCGTTCTGCCGAGAGACACGCTCAACCTGTCTGCGTCGCTTCACGGAGGAGGAAGAGGTGTTGGCCGGGTCGGTGGCAGGCACCGCCTGGGAGGTCGTTGAGACGTCCGCGTTGACATCCGCTGAAGGGGCAGCGCCCGTTTGTGCGGCACGAACACGCTGCTTGTGCTTCTGTCGGACAACATCTGCTGCGTTGGGCCGACCGCGAGGACGGTGCGTCTTGCTGCTGTGCATGCCAACCCTTCCTGAGCTTTCCACCCCTGCGTGAGCTGCACTTGTCGCTGTCGTTCGCTCGCCTGTAGGGGCTGTGGTCCGGCTGGCACCAGGCGAGCCCCCTAAGCCTCCAGCATGACGCCGTCTCGTGTTCGTAGGTGAGTGCGTGTCGACCATGTTCGGCGTTGGCGTATTTGGAGAGACAAAGTACGTCCCTGAAAGAGAGCCCATGTCAGTGTACATCGTCATGCCAAGCGGATCAATGCCACTCGGTTGACGTGCATGTGGAGAAAGCACGTGCGGGAAGTCCTGATTGGCGCTCACTGTCGTGGGTGAGATACCCGCTGCTGGCACGGCGGCTGAGGAGGAGGAAGAAGACGCAGCAGCAGCAGACACTTCTCGGCCGCTGCGATGCGTACTGTGTGCGGCTGCTGTGTCGCGGGTAGGTCTTTTCTTCATCATGACACGGCTCACCTCAGACGCCTCCATGACACCACTGCCTTGTTCTTGGTACACTCGATTGGCATGACGAGGACGTGTGGCGACGCCATCAGAAGGATCTGCTGCGGTAGCCTTGGTTGTCTCGTGCGTCATCTTTGTCTTTTTTTTGGGGTCAAAAAGGGAAGCTACTGGCACTCTGCGACTGCGAGTCAGGCACGACCTTGACTCTTGATCCTTCTACAGTTCGGAAGTCAAGTCAAAGGCAGTGAACGTGAAGGGGAGAGAGAGAGAGAAAGCAACACGAGAGAACTTGAAAAAAAAAATATGTGGCTGTGGAACACTGACTGGCACTGGAACCAGACAAAAAAAAAGGGAGGGAAAGGAAAAAACAAAAAGAAGGCAAAGTGAGAAGAACGAAACAATAACTAGTGACCGTACAGAAGCTTCACCCGAATGGAAAACGATATGCGTGTAAGTTTGAATGAGAGAACAACAACAACAACAACAAAAAAAAAGCAAGGATCGCAAACAAAACGAGACCAGTGAACTTTTTTTTAGCTTTACTTCGCTTATGTGTTATGTTGGGGGAAACGGTGAAATGTGAACACGGAGAGGAGAGCGGTTCGTCAAACAAGTGCACAAAGGCAACGATAATGAGGACAGAAAAGAGAAGTCAAAACCAAACAAAAAAGAAGAAGAGAGGATGAAGAACAAGAAGAAGAACGGAGTGTGTGGGCGGTGTGTATACACAGAAAAAGCACGGAGATCAACACGGTATAACAGTTTCTTCCACAGCACGCACACACTCGAGTAATGAACCTGCTACAAATATATCGCCGAAAATAGGCAAATCAAACCAATACTTCTTCACTTGCAAATGAGCATAAAGATGCAAGTAGGCGGACCTGCAGACAAGACGGGACGAGAAGAGAAGGGTGTGTAGATGTGTAGATGTGCAAATATGAGTGAGTGGAAAGTTGGCGCCTCACTTCGCTGAACTGCAAGAGTAACAGGGCCAATTATAATAATTAAAAAAGAGAACATGTGTGCGAGAGAGAGAGAGCTCACGTGGGTCAGCAGAAATGCCCAGTTCACATGGGCCGTAATATCTACTTTTTTTTTGTTTCTTTTTTCTTGTTTTGTTTTTGTTTTTCACCATGTACAGAGGTGCGCATCGGAGCAAAACGATAGACACAGAGAAACTAGCACGCACTGCTTACCATCTCCGAGGGGCGTAGAGCTGACGGAATCCACGAATTCAAGGATACTCAGCTGGCTAACCTCTCATTGTGTGACAAAGACTGCACCTTGACTGGCGGCACGTCATCGTCTCACCGTAGACACACACACACACACACACACACACACACACGCACCACGTGGACAGACAGAAGCGCGGAGCAAGAAATGCAAGAACAGACATCAGCTCTTCGAGTGCCGTAACGCTGCAAGGCCTCCATGAACTAGTGAAGGCACAGCTGACTAAGAACTCGTTGCACAACGGCAGAGGCAGCAGTCGATACCCACGATTTTGACAATGTTGACTGTGATCTTGCCGTTCTAATTCGCCAGAGGGACACTGCGAAGAAGCCCCTAGACGACTCAAGGAAAGGCTGCGTATGCACCAATCGACTCAAAGCATCGCGTGGACAAACAAACAGGATGCAGAGGAGGAAAAGAGAGAATACGGGAGGGAAAGAGAAGACAAGAATGGATCAAGAGGGACAGAGGGACCAGCTGTGTACAGAGTAAAGCAGTGGCGTTCTCTTGGCAGGCACACACATACACAAACGCGCGCGTATGGAACTAGGTGCTATACGTTGCAGCCAAACGCACCATCGAAAAAGGAAACATGCGAGGACTTTGCACGCACATGAATGTGCACAAGTGCACACGACGCGTATCCATCCTGTAGGTTTGCACACTATTTCCTTCAGGCATTAAAAAAAAAAATCTGCACGACGTGCTGCTATACAATGCATTTTTTTTTCCTGATGAGACTGGTCAATAATAATAATGAAAAAAAAAAAGGGAAGAATAACAGAGAAACAAGCGTCTAACAAACGAACAATGTACGGCAAACACAGCAATGATGATAGTCGAGTGGAAGCGTAAACAGCAAAAAAAAAAAACATTTGGCGTGAAATAGTTTGAATAACGAGGGATTGCTTTTTCTTCACCTTTCTCTGCCGTCTTCGGTGCTGCGCTTTATGATCAGGATTTATTGTTAGTTTTTTTTTTTTTTTGGGGGGGGGGGCCTACGCGTACTGCACACAGTCCAGGCACGCCACGCCCGCCATCACACCTCCATCCTCCACAGCAGACGGCTTTGTGCGGACAACGTAGCCCGCAGCAGCGTTGATAAGTGGCGTGTCGACGTTCTCATTTGACAAAACTGTGCCGTAGATGCCAAGCTCTGAGCACACGGCATCACGCATAACGTGCACCTCACCTTGCCGAAACAGCACACCTGTGCGGCTGGCGTAGTGGATCTTCTCCATCAGAATGTACTCGTTGCGAATACGATGATACGTTTCCGCGGTCGCCGGATCATCAGCTTTGCTATCTCGCAGCAAGGCCTGCATCGTCGCTCCGGCAATCAAGTTTCCACCGCCTTCGAGCTGGGGCTTGAGCACGAACTGATCTGGGTGAGCGATGGCACGCTGAATGACCTCTTCAGGATCGACGTCTCCGGCCAGGAGATGCGGGTGAAGCGGTACGCCGTAGGTGTCTGCCTCTGTACGGCTGCGCTTGGCCCCCTCCGCGTGCGCACGAGCGAACTCGTTTTGGTTCAGCGAGTACTGCGGCATAAAATGCCTCGCCATTAGTTCCGCCTTAGCACGATCGCCATTGAATGCGATAGGCACAAGCACGTCGTCGATGTTCGTAAACAGCTGCTGAATCTTTTTCAGCGTCATGAGATGGTGGGGTAGGCTGGGGCACTTGATCGCATTACTGCGCTCAAGGTCCTCACGGGCTTGCCACGTCGCCTCAGTGGGGTAGTCGCCGGGGACGTACGCGCTGCGATAGTACACAACCGCCGCGACATACTTTCCATCCAGCACGGCGAAGGGCGGCTGAGCTTTGCCGCCGTTTGCCTCGTCTGCCGCCACGTGCACCAGCTCCAGTGTCTTGTGAATATCAGCGTGTGTGCGACGCAGGCTGACGACGTGGTGCGTCTCGAGCAGCTGCAGAAGGAGCTTGAACTGGTCGCCTGTGTTGCGCTCGCCTTCTTGAATGACAACGAGAACAATGGGGAGCAGCGCGCGTGTGGTGTTGTGCGTGCGTTGGTACTCGGCCTGCAGAGCGGCGAGCGGCACCGATGAGGCCCATGCATCCACGGCGGCACTCAGCGCCTCTGGCACAGCCGTGGAAGATCCGCTGGGTGCCATCTTGGCTGAAGAGGAGGAGGAGGAGGACACGGATTGTGGAGCTGCTCCAGATGCGAGGGATGCGCTGCTGTTGCTGCCCTGAATTGCCGCCTGGTATGTTGCCAAGAACTCGTGAAACGCGACCACGAGCGAGGACAAACCAGCGAAGGAACAGCTGATGGTGTTAATCTCCACGTTACGCCACTGCTCAGCGGTTTCCGCCGCCGCCTCCTCCGCGTTGGTGATGCTACGCATGTAATCAGTTCGAAAGATACCAAGCATAAGAGGCTGATATACAGGTCCCGCTGAGGATCCATCCGCCGGCGCGTGCAGATACACGCGCGTCATCATGTCCAGCAGACGACCAGTGAAGGCCTTGTCACTCTCTGCGGTCTCGCGGAGAGCGTTCGCGAGAAAAGCGTAGTTGCGCGCGGTGCGATCGGTCGCCTCGTTCCACAAAAGTTGACGTTCCTGCAATGTGCGGAGGACATCTGCGTTCATCTTGTACGGCATCAGCGTGATGGCAGGGTGGGTTACGTCGTACGTTGGCGCTCGCCGCATTGTGAGTCCGAGCTCGAGACATTTGGCCACCATCGTCTCCGAGTAGGGCAGCGACTCCAACCGCTCCGCCAGCTCGTCATCCGCAGATGATGTGTGCGAGGTCTGAGTGGTCATGCTGTTGATGCCGGAGCACAAGAGAAGGAACAGCAACAATAACGACAGCGGTCAGAAGGGGGAAAAAAAAAGGAATCGATAGCCAGGGATGGAGAAAAGCGAAGGGTATCAAACACAACAAATCAAAAGGATAGAGAGAAAGAGAAAGAGAGAGAGTTTACGTGTCAAATACAAACCGAAGAATAACAGTGAACCTCGTACGACGGACGTGTCGGAAAAAGAGGCTACACAGACGAAAAAGAACAGGAAAAAAAAAGGATGAGGAAAGGAGAGAAAGAGAAACATTAACGTGGAGATCACGGTAGATGATTGAACGTGAACTAAACCTCTGTAAAGAACAGCGCACAACGTAGCTTCCTCGCAGGTACTCGCCATGAAATGGAAAGAAGTGTCGGTGCCCCGCCCCTTTTTTGTCGTTGTTATATTGTGGCACAGAAAAGCATGTTTTCATTCTCGCAATTCTATTTTTTCTTTCTTTCTGGAGGATATGGCAAATACATGGTTTGCTTTCCAGCACATCACAGAGAGTACACGTCATGTGCTTTCTTGACGCATGCCTTTGTTCGAACCTAGTGCCGTTTTTTCTTTGTTTTTGTTCTTTTTGTTGTTGTTGTCATCAGAGCCGAGTACCGAATAACACCAGTCACGCGGAAATGAGGGCTTTTGAGAAGGATCAAAAAAGGAAAAACACATTCACAAATCGGAGGACAAACGAACAACTTGCCAGAAAGAAGATGAAAATGGAAGCGTACGACCAGCATACACATCGCCAACACCAAGTGCAACGAAGAAGAACCGAGAGCACAAACACTTTTTTTGTTTGAATTTTCTTTTTCTCTCTCGATGTGGCATCTCTTTCTACAGGCGAGTTTGCATGATTTATGGGGAAGCTCTATGAAAAAAAAAATCACACAGACACACAAATTGTGAGATAAACAGCAACAACAACAAAGCACAGCTCTGGTCCCGGAATTATCTGTGAGTACACATATATACACGCATATAGACTTACTTGGACATCTCACCCAATGATACCCCAGACGCCACCTCCACCGAGAAGGGCACGTCAATCTTCATGTCAGGCCACAGCTCATTCAACACTTCCTGAGCTGAACCCATGATGCGTTCAATGTCCTGCGCAACCTGCTTCTCCACCGACACATGCGCGTCCACCCACACACAGTCATGTACAGTATTGACAAGAAAAGCCTTGCCTCCGTAGTTGCGTGTCTCGAGAAAGCGTCGCACGACTTTGCCACACATCACTTGCACAATCTCTCCCGCTAGCCCTTGAACCGGATAATTCTTGAGCCTCGGTACACTGTGGCGGGTCTTGGTAAAGTCAAACTTACTACCGGTCGGAACTACAAAATAGTAGAGCGGCTCCGTGAGCATCACAACACGGCGCATGTTCGCAGTCCAGCTACCTGTGTCGAGCGTGCGGAGGTGGAGTAGGCGATCGGCACCTGCCTGCACGCAGGACATCACCAGCTGGTAGTAGCGGCCAAGGTCCTTGTAGTGCGCCTCTTCCGCGTGAATGAGCTCATCAACTTCAGCTTCGGTGAGTCCTGTTGTGGAGGAGATGGTCGCCGCCCCGGCGCCGTACTGTCTCTGGAAAGAGAAGACTTTGGCCTGCTGGCGGAGTTGGATGTAGACGGGGTCCTTCTCGACCTTGCACTTGCGCACCACATCTGCATAGGGCTCCTTCATCATGAGAGACACGCGCAGGCAATGGAAATCGACCTTCTCGCGCAGCTCCTGCATCATCCGTGCATCACGGCTGAGCGCGGCGAGCACCACCACCTCGAGCTGGCTGTAGTCCGCTTCAATCATGCGACCTTTGGCGCCGAAACGCGAAATCATGAGTCGGCGCAAGTCCTCCTCCTTGGGGATGTTCTGCAGATTGGGTGCCTGCGAGGAGAGCCGGCCAGTCGCGGTGACGCAGTGGCACAGCTCGCCGTGCACCCGGTCGTTGCTCTCCGGCAGAACAGCGCGGAAGAGGCAGCCCTCTTCGAACAGCTGCAACTTCTTCTCGGTGAAGCGGAGCTGCTGAAGCGCGGAGAAGAAGGTCAGATCGATATCCTTGTACGGGTTCAAGAAGACCGTGACGCGCTCCATCGCGTCCGCCCCAGATGAGGCCGCGCGACCTTTTAAGAAGCTGCAAAGGATTGGGTGCAGTGCGGGCGGGGTCACAGTCCACAACATGCCTGGCGTCGTCGCCTGCTCCTGTCCATGCAGACCCTGTGGCATCGCAGACGGAATGACATGCGTGTTGCGAAACGCGTCGCGCAGTGTGCCCATCGCGCCTGCGCAGTGCGAGAGCATCGCCCGCATCGCCTCCTCGTAACCTCCGAGAGACACGAGCTCGCGCGTTTGGTGCTCCCACTGGGCTTTGGCGGAAAACGGCACCGCATTCGACGACCCCAGCTCCGCAAAGTCAGCCTGAAAGGAATCGACACCTTGTGTCGGTGTGGGGAAGGCCTTTTCGAGATCCGCGAAGCACACCCGCTCTAGCGGTGGCGGTGGCGAGACCCCTTCTGAGCCGCTCTCGTCGTCGCGCGGCGAGGACTCTTGCGTCTGATGACCACGACGACCGCTACGGCTACTGTGGCTCTTCGTCGGTGCGCGTGTGCCAAGGATGGTTTCCTCGATCGCCTCGACCACACCCGTGTCGACCAGCGGCTCCAACCGCTCGTGCGAGCACTTGGTCAAGATGAGCACATTCCTCATTTCCCAACTCCTCTTCCCACTCTTCTTGCGCGGCTGCAGCTTTTGGAGAGGCTTATACTGGCGAATGAGGTCCTTCAACTGCATGATGGTGACGAGATTGGGTTTGTCCGAAACGGGGAGCAGCTCGTCGGTGACGATGCGTACGTTGAGCTCCTCCACGCCCGTGCCTGTGCTCGGGCAGTAGAGGGAAACCTGCTCAAGCAAGCCTCCCATCTTTGTCCGCGCGATGAGCACGACGACCGCGGTGCTCGCGAGAACCGTCTCCATATTGCTGCGCTTGCTCACAATATCCACGTACTGCAGCGCACGCTCGACCTGCTTTACCGTGAAGTGCACGCCGAGGCCCTCACCAGACACGGCGCGCGCACCGCTCGCTCCACTGCCACCATGAGAGGCGCCGGCGCCGTACGACGAGGAGGCCGAGGACTGCATCGCGTCATCGCCGAGCAGCGTGGCTGGCTGTGTGTACACGTGAGGCACGGGTGTGCCTGTGGCGCGACAGATGGCCTGAGGGAGAATCGCCGTGATGGGAAATCGTGTGGGGCGCACAGGGACGAAGCGGGCACCAAGGTGCCGACAGAAGCCTCCGCCGTAGATGAGCGTGGTGATGTCCTGCGGGGAGCGGAAGTTGAGGCGCTGGCGTACCTCGTCATCCATGTTCTTGGTGAAGTCCACAACTTTCTCCTGCAGGACCTTCTCCAGACGTTCATGGTCACGGCGGAGATTGTCAGCGAACTGAGTCACACGGCTTTGCGGCACGAGCTGAAGGCCGTTGGCCTCCATCTCTGCCGATGCGAGCAGGCCGTCCATGCGGTGCACAATGGAAGTCAGCTGCCGCGAGTTCACCGCGAGATCGAGCTGCGTCTCGTACACGAGCTTCAACTTCGCCAAGGGACGCATTTGGGACTTGAGGGGACCGTTGTGGAACTGCACGAGTGTTCGCTCCATCGTAGCAAGGTTGTGCTGGTTGAAGCCCTTCAGCATGTACTGGGCGTACTGCGCGCACCACACACGACCGCCATTCGCCAAGAACTCACGCAAACGGCGACTTTCACGAAGAAAGAGCAGCACGCGCTTGACGTCCCACGCCACGAGCACCGCGTTCTCCGCACGGTCAGCGGGGTTCGGCGCGTCCCGAGGACCGATCGGGAAGTCTTTTGGGAGAATCGCGTCTGGCGAAATAAATGTGCGTGCGCCACTCGCGCTGGCTTTGCTCGTGTGCACGAGGGTATTCGGTGGGTTGGGTACGGTGATGGACGTCCACATCTGCGTCGAGGCCTCCACGATGCCATTCTTGGTCGAGAAGGGGTTGTCTGCGCGGCGCGCAGCTGTCACGCCGGCTGTGTTGAGGTGCACCATGAGCACCTTGCAGCCACAGAGCGTGTCCTTCAGCTGACGCTCTCGCTGGAGGCGGTCCTCGTTATTAAAAATGACATTCATGTGCGCCTCAAGCTGTCGTGGGGACCGTGCTGCGAGGAATGGCGCCGCGCCATTCTGATTCACACCGTGCCCACCGCCTGCCGCCACTCCCGACGCCTCACCGCCACCAGCCAGGCGCTGAGCCGGGGCAAACACACTTTCTAAGAAGCTCGGCAAGATTTCCCGCTGCACTGTGCGCCGTTGAAGACGATAGAATGAATTTTGCGAGCCTGGTTCACGCTTCTGCCCAGGTCGGCGCTGGAGTTCATCTTCCATCAGGTTCAGCCACGTAAAGCGACTGAACGTGTCCAACGCACGCGCAAGGGTCAGAGTGAGAGTCGAGCGTTGATGCCGCGACATTCCCAGCTGCAGCTCCACGTCTTGCAAAAGAATGGAATACGCCAGCTTGCCTTTACGCATTGGTGGAAAGATACTAAACGCAGCCGCGGCGCTGCCAGAGCCGACAATGTACACCACCTTCTTCTCAGACAGCGAGAGAGGCTCAATGAACTGCCCAGTGAGGAGGTCCTGCATGGGGGGCATCGCGTTTGGAATCCCGCTGGAGCTCTTTACAGGTGCTGAGACAAACACTAATGTCCACGGATCGCTGCTCTTGACGAGCACCGTAGCGGGGTTGTGTGCGCCGTGCTTGCGACCGCCACCGGAGCTCGATTTCTGCGACGCGACGGCCGCGACGGCTGTGGCGTGCTTCGCCTCGGCGGTGAGAGACAGCTGTGCGTGAAGGAGTTCCTTGTTCAGAATGGAGCCGTCTTTGTTTTTGAAATTGAAAGTGGCGAGGAGAAACGGTTGTGGCGCGCAGGCACCCGGCGTTGTGATGTACGCCTTCCACTCGTCCGGGTACGCATTCAACACCGCCACCGTGAGAAGCTGAGAGTTGACCGTGACGTCATTTTTCTTGTGCGAGATGATCTCGCGCAGCTTGGTGTACGAAAAGAAGAGGTGATCAGGGTCCTCCTGGAAGCGAGGGGCAATGGCGACGTCAGCTGGGACAGGTGGCCGGGCCGGGTGGCGATGCAGAATTGCGTTCTGCAAAAGTGTGGCATTGGGGTGCTGCATGGTCGGGAGAAAGATGACGATGAAGGACGCGCGGAACTGCGCTACCCACGGGTAGTACTCCGAGACGAGGTCATCGACCTTGCACGTCAAGCGCGCGCCACTCGCGATGTCCTCAAACGTCATTTCGAAGTTCATGCTCGCACGCTCGAGGGGAAAGACGACCGTCATGGCGCGGAAGGCCTTGCCATCTTGTCGCGTCAGCGTGGACAAGCGCAGATTCAGTGGACTCTCGAAATCAAGAAGAGAGCCGACGGCGACGGTTGGGGCCGTGTGCGCGGTTGAGCCATCACCAGCCATTGCGGGCGAGACAGGGGACGAGGAGGCGGTGGGGTCCATCCTTTCGGACATGTCGTCCTCTACTTCTGCCACATTTGCCTCGCCCTCGCCCACGTCTGCACGCACGTCCGTGATCTGCGCAGCCAGCTCAACTTCCTCGGCCTCGCCAAGGTGTGAGTGCGCGGGTGACGCGCTGTACGGCAACGCCCCCTCCTCCTCCTCTGGCGCCCCCAGATGAGCGTGCCTGGCACCGTGCTCACGATCTGCCAACGCATCCGCGCTGGCGACCTCATCTTCGAGGCTCTCATCTTTTGTCGTGTGCTCAGGGGCGGACTTTGTGGTTGGAGCACGCCCTGGCGCACGCGCGGCGTTCGCGGAAGCCGCAGTTCCAGCCACGGCGGCAGCAGCACGAATCGAGGCACTGGTGGCGCTCGCGCGGCGTGCGGAGCCGGGCATGCCGCGTACCTTGCGCCGCGTCGCGCCACTCTTCTTTCCACTTGCCAAAAGCGGCGAGGCAGTCAAGTGCAGTCCTCTGCGTGACGCCAGCAGAGCCACGGATGACAACGAAGCGATAGAGGCCTGACCGGTGAGCAGTAGATGATTAGACGTGGCAGATGGAGGCGCTACATGTGCATTCGCCAGTGGCCGCCAAGGACTCGTCGCGACAAGAATCGCTGCCGCCGTCGCGGACGGACGAAGAGAACGAAACATGGTGCTAAATGAGCGCGGGGAACGAGCAGATTCTGCGTATCTGCGTATATGTACGTGTGTGCAACTAAAACTGTCTCTCTCTCTCTATTGATGCGTGTATGTGCAGAGGCTCAGCACCTGATGCCTCTCGAAAAGCAGAGATATAACAGCAAGTTGTCTATGTCTATAGTATTATGATTGTTGTGCAATGTGGGCTAAGAACAAGAAGATTAAGAAGAAGAAAAAGGGAAAACAAAGTGTTGGTCTTTTGGCACGCAGTGAGTCTCACTTGCACGCATGCAAAGCAAAAAAAAAAAGCACAAAAAGTGACCAGAATAGATCAGAACGCAGACAGAGGAAAAGAAGGAAAAACTCCCGCAGCAATAAGCCCAAGTAGCAAGGTACTACTATTCTTCAGTTTTTTCTTTTCTTTCCCGCCTCGTGTTTCCGTTTCGTGCACTCTTCTTTTCCTTCACGGTGAGTATTCCTTTCCCAACAAAGAAACATGTAAAAACCCAAGAATGGAATACACACAACACACAATAAACATAATGAAAGGAGAGAGGAAAGCGGGAGGGGGAGGGGGGGGGGGAGAGAGAAAAGAATATGAAACATACATGTGAAGGAAGGGTATTTTTGAATACATCGATGATGATACTTTCGAATGTCATTTCACATGGCATGTGAGCACCACACAACGGAACGCACCAGACAATATGCGAATGCGCCGCGAGCGGTGAGCACAACAACGTCGAAACCAACAAGAGCAAACCAAAAAAAAAAAAAAAACATACGCGCCTGACCACTCGATGGCTCAGAGGGCATATGCACGTGTTTTTCTTCTTTTTCTTTGTTTTATGGTCAGGGGAAGGTGCGAAGAGTGAAAAGTGAGGTGCAGCGACGTTGAACAGTTGCCTCCTTGGAAACGCGCCACTTCCCCCCCCCCCCCCACACACACCATTCACCCAAAACGATGTCTCGATTATTTCACATCTCGAACACACGCACTCACCAATCGCCTTCATCTCCATCGGCTGCGTTCGGCTCTAGACCGAAGAGACACTGAAGTCGCGTTGCGCTTTATTATACTTTTTTTTTTTTTTTGAGTGTTGAGCTATTATAAGGTTAAACAGGAGATCATCGAGCAAAACAACAACAACAAGACGCGCATTACTTTTTTTCTTTCATCACTTTCTCTGGCCAACTCTTTTTTGCTCTCCTTCTCACTATCCCTCTTTCTTTCTGTATCTATCATCACAGAGAAATGAGGATGTATAAATATATATATAACCGCTCTTTTAATGCCTGCAGAACCAACACCAGGTATCGAGTAGTCATCCCGCTGACACAGTAGACGTCTTTTTCCTTTCACATTGGCGACTCTTTCGCCAAAGTGGGGAAAAAAAAAGAGAGGAACAGAGTGTGAGAGAGAGAGAAAAAAAAAAAGGAGGCACAGATATGCATTCAAAAACATCCCTAAAAGACAGAGAAACAAACAAACAAACAAACAAAGAGAACAACATGACCCAACATGTGCTTGCCATCAGGCGCAATCAACCTAAATTAGTAAAGAACAATTGAGACAAGTACTTTTTTTTTTTTGCTCCTAGTACACTGTTTGAACAACTTCTTCATTTTTTCCGTGTTGTCCTGAACGGCACATTTTTTTCTTTCTTTTCCTCCTTTTTTTTCTTATTCCACACTATCACACGATTTTCTTTTTGTGTAGGTGTGTGTGCGTGTGTGTGTAGTTTTTTTTTTGTTTTTGTTACTGAATCATTTTTTCAAGACTCTTGAGCGTTTCCTGGCCGTCGCGGCTGCCGACGCGGTCTTTTGCACGCACAAGAAAGTGGCGCACATTACTACGGAGAAGCTTCGCATCCGCCGAGCTGCGGTCAATGAGGTCATCGCGCTCAGAGAGAACATCGAAGACGGTCTCGGCGACCTTCACGTGCGCATCGTTGCCTTGTGCCGCGCCGGGGTTCGTCATGAGCGTCAGCGCCTTGATCCACGTCGAGTCGCTCACAGCCTTGTCCACCGTCGTACGCCCGTAAGTGTCCTCGTCGAGCTGCTCAAAGAGAGTCACCAACAGCTCTGGCAAGTCCGCGAGCACGACGTAGTCGAGGCCCGCCGCGATGTCGCCATCTTCAATGGATTGCTTCGCCGTGGAGAGGATTGTCTCCGGGGTAGGCCGCGCACCCTGGAAGGCACTCGGATTGGCGCCTGTCCCAGCGCGTGCCACACCCTCACCCGCCAGCGTGCCACTCTGCGCGGCCAGACGGAGGTCACGCAGCTCGGTCTTCATCTTGGCAACTTCGTCCAACAGACCCGAGTTGAGAATCTCATTCAGCTGCTGCTGAAGGCGGCGGTTGTCGCTGATCACCTTGCTCATGGAGGCATTCACCTCCGCAAAGGCAGCGCGGAGCTCATTGTTGGTGAACTCTGCGAGACGCTGACGGACGACTTCGGCGTAGTGGCGCGAGCTCTGCTCCAGCGCCTCATCAAGCCGCTTCTTCAAGATTTGCTTCTGAGAGTCGCGCACGCTGTCGCCAAACGCGTTCTTGATCGCGTTGTCAAGCTCGGTCTGCAGCGTGTGGGTGATGCCATTGGTGATGCCGGTCGCCATCTCACGTGCCACAGGCGCCATCAAGCACGCCAGCGCGTACGAGTTGAAGGCCGCGTCGTGCTGCATCGTGGAGGCGGGGCTGCTGGCGTTGCCGGTGACCGCAGACGATGGTGTGGCGCCGGTGCGGCCCTGCTGCTGAAGCTGCGTCATCTGCGCCTCGAGAGCGAGGTTGAGGAGCTCCTCATGATCGCGCGTGGCCTGACCTGGCGTGAGCTTGAGAATGTCGGTGATGGTCGCCAAGACACTGCGAATGCTGGCGATGCGGTGCTCTACGTCTTCATCGCTCTTTTCGGCAGCCTCCATGAGGGGCCCGTCGCGGGTCTGAAGCAAGGCGGAGTTCTGAAGCGCGGCGCGGGCGGCGCTGTGGTTGGGCGGGATTGCACTCGAGGCGAGAGGCGCGGTGACCGGCAACGCACTCGTCGTCACGACCTCAGTCGGCTTCGGGGATGGATGTTGCTGCTGCTGCTGCTGTTGCTGTTTGTTGGCAGCGCGAACCTGGCTCATGAGGTTGCTCAGCGCGTCGCCCGCACCGTTCTTGGACGTACTGTCCTGGTTAGCAGAGGCGGAAGCAGGCGGTGGTGACGGCGAGGCAGGGCTGGCGGTGAGAATCGCAGGGTCCACAAACGGCGTGGCCTTCGAGGCCGCCGCCGCGGGCACAGCCGTCGCCGCCGCCGCAGCAGCAGCACCTGCAGGTTTCTTGCGTTCCTCGCGCAGCTTCGCGGGTGGCTTGCGCACCGTCAGTTGAACCATCTCAATCGCATCACCGCGGTCCACCAAGGCGCAGCCAAAATGCGTCGTGCGGTAGAAACAGACACTGCCAGCGGTGACCTCGAAGGGCATGTGGTAGGCGACAGCCTTGTACTGGTCGTTGGGCTGCGCGCACTCAATTAGGGCAACCTTGTTGTCGCTGTTGAAGATGGCAAACGTGTGATGCGAGGCAATCATCGTCTCAATCTGAGACCCGAAGAGGAATGTGCGCACGTGCACCGGCTCCGCATCCCCCTCAAGGCGCCACTGGCAGACCTTGCTGGCGCTGCCCGCGAGCAGTGTTGACGGGCTCGTCGGGTCAGGGTACATGAGCAGCTCGAGAGATTTGATGACTTCCTTGTCGCATGCGTGCCAGGCCGGGGTGCTCGTGTTGCGCAGCGTGCAGGCCACAACAAGCGTGTCGTCCGTGTTGAAGGCGAACCATCCGCTCGTGTTGGTCGCACAGAGAGATTCACTAGAGGCGGGCTTGTTGAGGTCACGGAGCTCGCGGCTGTTGTTCGCAAAGGACGCCGTCAGCGTCTCTCCGTTGTACGCGGAGATCAATTTGGAGCTTTCCAGAATAGTTGCCTTGTCATCGTGCAGGAGCAGCAGATCGGGTCCAGAAGCAGCGGGGTTGATGAAGAAGGCGAAGCGAGGAATCGTCACCTGGTCGGTCAGGCGGAAGTAGCAGGACACAGTTAGCGTCGCCTCGGAGGGGTCTGCCTTCGGCGGGTTGTTGTTGTTCACCACCCACACCAGAAACTCCCCATCCGAAGCGGATGCCGCGACGTTGCTGCGGTAGTTCACGAACCGCACAGCACGAATCGGCTTGGTGTGCTCCTTCAGCGAACCCTTGATGTTGTTCGAGCGGTAGATGAGACGAAGCGTGTGGCCATTCTTCAGTGTGTAAGCCAGGTAGTTCTCGCACTCCGCCAGCACGCGCGGGCTTGACACGGGGTTATTGAAGAGGGCCACCGTGGTGTTGTAGACATCCTCGGCCGAGGCCTCTTCCGTCTTGCTGAGATCAACAGTTGTCATTTGAGTTCCTGAAGATGAGTCCCGATCAAGCTAGGGGGGGGGGGGCAAAGAAGAGAAAGGAGGGGTAGGGAACAAAGTCAAAGGAAATAAATAAAGAAGAAAGTGTGCTTCTTTTTTTTTTTAAATACTATTTCGATTTCTTTGTTTTGTGCATTGATTTTTATTTTTAGATTTTGCAGCAATGACGGGAAAGGGGCAGGACACGGAGAGGAAGTGAGAGAGGTGCAGTATGAAGAGATGCTTCAAAAGTGTGTGCGTGTGCGTAAGCCGAACGAACAGCGGCCGTGAAGTGCAAAATAAAAATAAAAGGGGAAAAAGAGGACAGTTCACGGGAGGAAACCACATCACACATAAGCAGGTCATGTGCTGCAACATGACACATGCGCACGCACAACACAGCTCACCGATAGAATCGAGTGGGACATCTTCTTTTCTCTTTGTGTTCCCTCCCTCGCATGTTCTCCTCTAGATGGCGCGCTGTGAACTACATTGAACGACACACCAAACGAGAGGAACCAGCAACGGCTCTCTCTCTCTTTCTCTATTCGATTTTTTTTTCTGTATGCTTGAGACATAGTGGTTAATGCTTTTTGTGATGTTGTGTTTTCTTGTTGTTTTGTATTGTCTCCCTCTTTCTGTCCAACACTATTTGTGCAGTCACACATGAAAGACGGGCGTGCGAGAAAGGAAAAGCACAAATAAATAGTATAAAAGAGGAGAGAGAAAGAGACAGAAAACTGAGTAAACGTTGAGATGAACAAAAGAAAAACTGAGTGTGCATCCGAGCCTGACTTCGTTTCTTTTTCATTTTCTTCTCGTCGTACGGGGGAGAAAAGAAGAAATACGTGAAGGAAAGAGAAGAAGTGAGGAGGAGGGGAACAGAACAGAGTGTTGGACGAAAAAAAAGGAGAGAGGGAGCGAAAGTGATCGGCAAGAAGGAAAAAAAAAAGAGAGATGCACTGCAGGCCGAAGCATACAAAGGCAATATCAAATCAAACATAAACTATTAAAGAGAAGGGGGGGGGGGAGGAAACGAGGATATATTAGCGGGTGCTTTCTTTTGGTGTGTGTGTGTTTGTAGCCCACAACTGTGTATAAAACGCGAGAAACAAAAGAAATTGAAAAACAAAAAGCGAAGGAATGCGACGCGTGAGATGGGTATAGAAAAGTAGTAAGTGGAGCGGGAGAAACAACAATCACACCTTCAACTTTTTTTTTTTTTGATCATATGAAAGAACACCAAAAAATGACAATATTATGAAGACTCAAAAAAAAAAAAAAAACAGAAGAGGAAGAAGAAGACGAATCATAAAAAAAAAAAAAATCTGTCCATGTATCGTGGCCAGAGAGATGAGAGAAAAAAAAAACGAAAAGAACCATGCCTATGGTGCAATTAAATAGTCATCATCACCACTCAGTGTTCCTGCGTTGGCCTGTGTGTCTCTCTGTGCGTGTATATAGAAAGAAAAGAAAAAGCGAGATTCAATCGCACTGAAGACTTTGCCAAAGACGCGGTTTGCTTGATTTTCGCCTTCATGAGGTATAAAGTGAGCGGAGAAAAAAAAACAGAAGGAAACAGAGAGGGATGCGAAAAAAAAAATTAAGCTGTGTGCTTCACTGAAGTACAGAAAAAGTCCTTCGGACCACCGCAGTTCATAAGGTGACCAGCGCCAATTCAAAAAAAAAAAAAAAAAGAGGAGATGGGAATATGGGCGGAGATAAAAAAAAAAAAAAAAGAGAGAGAGAAAAAACAATCCAGATCCTTAGACTTAGAATCACGCAATCACACTCACAGAGTGCAATGTCGTAGGTGCTCTCAGGAAAACTACACCTGCTGTCGTTCGCCTAGTACAGAACTTGATGCTGATGACTGTAATTGGCCCCAGAAGGCCACTGGCCCTGCGGAGGACGCGCGTATCCGTTCTGCTGCTGACGCGGCGCGGCAGGTGAGGGTGGGGCACCCGCGTACGAGTAGTACTGCTGTTGCTGTTGCTGTTGTTGCTGAGGGTAGTACCACGGTTGCCCAGAGGCCGCACTGCCACCTCCATAACCGCAGTTATACGGCGATGTTTGGTACACTGGATAGCTCTCTGCACACGGCTGCGAGCCCGAGGCGGCTCCGCTGCTCTGCGGCGACATCGCACGCGGTGCGTTGCTCATGCTGTACGAAAAAGCAGACCCCGCGGCTGGGGATTGTGGGGTCATCCACTGCACTGGCGAGCCTGGCGACGCGCTGCTCGCACCACTCTGCACCATCAGAGGCGTCAGTGGGGCTCTGTTGGGAAAGCTAGTGCGGCGCATGCTGTGCCCGCTGCTGCCAGCCCCGCTGCGGCTCGTCGAGGCGGCGGCGGCGACGGCGGCGGCGGCGGTAATGGCAGGCGGCAGCGCCTGATGACGACGAGTGAAGCTGAAGGGCTGCACGCACTCCACCCACCACTGGTCAGCACTGGCCACCCACGCCACCAGCGCAGAGACAGCCGCGGGTCCCGAGGCCCCGGGTCCGTGGTCCCGCACGAACTGCTCACGACGAGGGCACGGCCGTGTCACTTCACCCGTGCCGCCGTAGGCTGAGATGAGGTAGCTGCGCTCGGATTGCACCACGCGCTCATACCATCGCTGGACCTTCTGGCTAAACTGGCGGTACGCCTCGGCATCGGCAGACTCCATGGTGGAGGCGGTGCCTGTGAGGGAGACGTGCAGGGCAGTCAAGTGCTGCAGAGGCGGCGGAGGCGGGGGCAGGTACATGAGATCCATCGCAGGGGCGAGGTCGTCGAGGGCGGCGGCGCCGTGCTTTCCGGGGTGGTGATTGCCACGGCGGCCGTGGCGGCGGTGGCGGCGCTTGTTGCTGAGAATGCTCATCGATGTCGGCGCCTCGCTCGCGGCAGATGACGGCGTTGGGTGAGTCCCCTCCACCGCGTTGAGGTGGTGAATCTGGGCGCGGTGATCGCCCCCGGTGGACATGAGCGCGATGTACTCTGGCGTGAGAGGCACTGTGGAGGGGGAAGGCATGTGTGAGTCCGTCTGCGGGTCGTAGACGGTCTCGCGTGGCGTGAGGCAGTTCTCTTCGGTGCCTTCAGACATGCAGAACTCGCCGTCTTCGCTCATGAGGGTCTTGCGGCGCCCATCAAGACCAGCAGCGGCGGCTGACGCGTAGGCATCGGCGTACTGACCGTATGGCTGTTGCAGCGCAGACGTGCGTCGTGAGCCCTGCGCTGCATGAGCAGCTGTGTGTGGTGGAAGTTGCGGCGCGAGCGAGGCAGTGTCCGGCGTGCGTAGTTGCGAAGGGTCCAGTGAGAGATTCATCGGGCTGGCAGTGTGCATGAGCGTGGAGACAGAAGACTGCCGAGCCGCGCGCTGCTTCACATGCACACGAACCACAGAAGCCGCGCTGAGGTTGTTGTTGTTGGCGTTGCTGCTGGCGTTGTTGTTGTTATTGTTATTGTTCACTTTTAGAGCAGCTTCTGGAGCGGAGAGGGTGGCGACGCTGCTGTGACCGCGCGCAGCACCGCTGGACTCGTGGACGGGCATCATCATCGTTGTCGTTCCGCCCAGCACGCCGCTCATGATGACGCTCGTGTCCTCCGCGTCTACAGGGATTTCCAAAAACGATGGGCTGCATGAGTACGGATTGTGTGACATGAGAGCACACCGTGGCAACGTGCGTGTGCTTCGCAGGGACATGCAGCTTTGAGGAGCCACGGTCATGCGCGATTCGTCGTTGTGAATCTGACTGTCATCGTCGCCGGCCGATCCCGTGGCGTGACGGATGCGAGCGTAGGCTGCCTCCGCCGCGGTATCTGGAACCAGAGGAGATACCAGCATATTCTGAATAGAACTTTGGTGTGCGTAGAGGTGTGAATCGGATAGCGATGAAGGCGAATCCTCATCGACACCAGACCCAGAAGGTGCATCTCCAACGTGCAGCGTGCCGGGCAGCTGATTCCGTGGAGGGAACGGAGAAGACCGACTCATTGGCAAATACAGTGTGCTTGTGTGTGAGTTTTAGTGGTGATCTGTCGTTGAACTGGTATTAACTTCCCAAGAAGAAAATTATGATTTTTTTTTTTTTAGTTTTGGCCTGTTGGTGCCCTTGAGGTGTGAGTCACAAAAGAAGCAATAACATCACCAGCAACAACAACAACAAAAAAAAACCGAGAGAGCGACAACAGATGTGCAAACATGAAATGGTAACAGAAGAAGATGAACAGAGGGGAGAGGGGAGAAAAATAAATGAGTCTGACAGTAACATTCGATCAGGAAAGGAAGACACGCACATAGAGTGCTATTTTAAACGTTCAGCCTTCACGCAAACTTTTGTTTGTGTGGCGCGCGACGTGTCTGGCTCCCGATGCATTTGCTGTTCGGATTCGGGGGTAACCTCAAAACGTGAGCGCCTGCATCGAGAGAGAAATAGGGGAGCAAGAGGAAGAGAAAGGAACATGAATGAAATGCCGATTGGCACTGACACCGATGCAGAGTAACATACGTTACGTATGTGCACGGTGTACATTTCTGCACAGAATCGACCTCGTCTGCATTCTCTTTCACCAAATGTGCTTTTTTTTTTTTCGTTTCAAAGAAGGCACCAGCCATTTTTTTTTTGCTTTGTTTGTGTGCTCATCTTCACAACGTCATGCTAACGGCGCAAAAACGAGTACATGGAGCACAAGCAAAGACCAAAACCACAACAAGATCATCAGCGCAATATCAACACATCATGCATCCTCTCACACACTCACGCACTCGCACACAGAGTCTTGAGTTGTTTATTTGAAGACATGATACTCATCCACGCGACCAAGAGGAACAACGGCTGTCTGGAGAGGAATGAAAGGACGACCTGCTAAGAAGATGCCTTCTGCCTCGGCTTGGTTGAGCCGGCGAGAACTCAGTGCGGTGATCTCAAACAGAGGCACACCCGTCGTGAACTTGTACGCAAAATGGTGAATATTACTCTTACCTGCACCCATACGTGATTCAGGACTCTTACGAACCACCGGGAACTCTTCGTAATCCGTCTTCATGGTCAGCGCGAAGGCGCCACGGGGCATGCGACGAAGGATGGCAAGCCGTGCGCTCTCCATCTGCGACTGCGTCACCATGCCAAAGTCAGTTGTGATGAGCCCGTAGAGCCCAGTGATCAACGCCGCTTCATTGTTGATGAAACGCGGATCACCGTACTTGCGGAACTGACGAATCGGGCGACCTGTCTTGGGGTGGACGTAGTGATACGCTCGAAGCGTTGATGTGACCCGCAGCAGCCCAGTCTCCATCTTGGGCAGCCCAATCAATGTGTTTACCTTTTCTTTACTTCTACGCAGCCATGAAGAAAAACAAACAAACAAACAAAAAAAGCAATTAGTGAGATCGTAGCACGGAAGAGAAAAAGAGAGAAAGGAGTGAAGATGATGAGCATGGAGGGAGATAGTCAAACGGAACAGGCATAGCCCCGTCGAGCATCCCCCTCCCCCACCTGGCACGGGACAGTGCCAGCCAGAAACGGATACGCCGCGAATGATTTGGGGGGCATCTGGAAGAGCGGCATGACAGTATCAAAGAACAGCAGATGTGCATGCCAGCGCAACACAGCCATCACCAAGAGCACACGACAAAGAGAGAGAGAGAGAGAGAGAAAAAAAAGAAAGAGCGCAACCTGCAAATATGTTTTTTTCTTGCGGTAAAATGAGCTTCTGTAATGACACAAATCTCCAGGTTATGCACGCGAGACAACAAGAGCATGAACAGCAGAGCAGCCTCGAGCCACACGCGTGCCTGTTCACGTACCACAACTACAACAAACACATACATACACGCACGCACACAGAAGCATGAGAGTAAAATGATTGTGGCTGTGAGAGCTGAAGAGCGACCACCTTCGCAAGCTCACCATGCGAAGAGCAGCAACAACAACGACAACAAGGAGAGAGAGAGAGGAGAAAAAACAAATAGTACCCCCCCCCCTTACGGCGAGAGGGTGAAGGGGAAAGGGAGGGAACCAGTCAACTACTTGCGCAATAGTCGCTTTAGCAAGGCCGGCACCGGCGCACGCGGCAGCGTGGTCACCCCACGAGCACACGTCCAAGGCACATGGTGTGCACACGGTCGCATTCTGTGGGGTCGCGTGGAGGCGAGCAAGCCAGCACTGGCGGCGGCGGCTGGTGCCGATGTCATTGCCGCGGTCGTTCTCGTCACCTCCGCCGCCTCTGCGTCTCCCTTTTCAGCAGCACCGCCTCTGCGACCTTGCGCTATCGTTGATGCCTCAGCGTAGCGCGTCTTCAGCGTCGCCCAGGGCGTGCACCAGGCCACCCACTCCGGCCGCAGAGAGAGATAGCCGCCCGGTGTGGTGAGGGCAATGACGAGCTGTTCTCCCAGACCTCTGGTGTGGATCGCTCGGAGGGCGGAGGCGGTGGTGTCCGCCGCCTGCTGCATCGGCGTCGAGGTGCTTTCGCTCGATGTGGCCGCATCTGCGCGGCTCGTCATGGCGCTCTCCAACGGGGCCGCATGTGTGCCTTGAATGAACGTGGGCGGTGCGTGGGTGGCGAGTCGACGCGCACCGATCTCTCTGCGAGGGTAGATGACGCCGTGCATCTCCTTCAGCCCTAATCGGTGCACCAGCTGCTGCCAGTTCCACACCTTGAGCGCCAGCGCGAGCTCGGCTGGGTGGCGTGCACGGAGGACATCGTGCAGGCGCGAGGAAGGCATGCCCTGACGCACGTCCGAGGACACGCTGTTGGAGGCCGAGGCGGCGGACTCGATCACGTGCGCGGCGACGGTCTGCACCGCCGTGGCGGTCAGCACGAACAAGATGCGCAGAGGCAGGCGGTCGGGCACCGCATCCTCCGATTTGAGCGTGGCCTCGCCTGTCTCGTCGTCTTCCGGTGCCGACGGCGTCGCTTGGCCAGCACTCTTCCCAGCACTACCACTGCGTCGGCGTCGAGCTTCCGCGGCGTCTGTCGCAGCGAATACGCACGACTCCTTCTCGCCATCCTTGAGAAGCGAGAGCAGCGCACGGTAGAGCTCAGATTTCACCTTGAGACATTTTGTGATGCCCATGTGCCGACCAAGATTGAGGTTGACCTCATATGGGTCCTCGATGCAGAAGGCGTAGCGCGTCACGCCGTATCCACGCCGACCATTCCCCGCGCCGGACACACTGGCCGCGACGTCCTCGCGATCCCAGCCGAGCATCTTCTTTGTAGTGATGCCCTTTCGATTGAGAGACACCACGTGCTGATCCCAGTTGAACTCAAACGCGTAAAAGTGAAAGAACCCGAGAAGCAGCTCGCCGGCCTCGGCGTGGAGGGTTGTCAGGTCCACCTGCGCCGCTCCAGACGCATCGGCAGAGTCAGAGACGGTATCCGGAATGAAGGGCATGTAGGCTGGGAAGCCGTGGCGCAAGTACGGGTCCTGCGCCACCCCGGGCTGTGCACGCAGGGTTGATGGAATGTCCCGAATGGGATCGACATACGGCACCACCCCACGCTGCACGAGGAAGTAAATCCACATGATGTTCACCGCGTAGCTCGTCAAGTAGCCATTCACGGAGTTGTTGACCCCACTCGTCTTGCTCCAATCTTTCAGAACAATCGCACCTGGGCGGGCACACGGGTGGCTCGTCAGGTACCGCCGTAGGAGGAGGGAGTTGCGAATGCCAAATGCACGAAAGCTCAAGTCAAAGTCGACGTTGAACAGCTCTGGGCGGCACTCATCGTGCAGCGGCTGCACCTTGGCACGCAGGGACGGCGACACAAACGAGAGCACCGCTGTTGCCGCTCGCATGGCCGATGTCGTGCAGTCACACGTGACGGACATGACATCGGCGGTACGATTCCACCACACCTGCTGCACCGAGCCCGCCAACGGTGGGGTGCTCGGCGAAGCAACGGAAGAGGACGACAGGGAAGACGAAGAGGAAGACGACGACCCGACAGCCTCCACCGCGTGGCGAACACTGCCTTCCAGCACGACGCGATCTTCTCTTGTCGCGGGTTGGTTGAGCAAGAAGCGCACGCTGCGGGCGACGATGTGCTCTGCCTCAAGCACGGTCTGCTCCTCGCCTTGGCTGGCTTCTCCGTCGTGTGATGAGCCATGGCGTGGCACGGCTGGCTCTTGTGACTGGCCTGACGAGCGGACGAGACGGCGCCACGTCATGGGTCTGTTCGCGAGTCGCATTGGCGCGGAGGCGTGGTGCTTAATGATGGGCACGCGTGCGTGGCTGATGGGCTCAATGTTCGCAAACGAGAAGCCTGCTCGACGGAGGAGCTCGGTCGTGGTGCGCACCGCGTTTTTCTCCGGCGGCGGCCACGTTCCAGCCTCGAAGGCCTCGACGTCGACAACGGCAAAGTCAATGTCGGACAACCCATCCCACACCGCAAAGGACACGGCGCTGCCAAACATGAACACCTTCGCGTTAGGGTGCCAGCGGCGAATGACCAGCTCCAGCTGCTCGCGTGCACGGTGTGCTTCTTCCATCTTGGCCGCACCGGCATCACGCGTCGCCGCCACGTGGTAAACCTTTTCACCCCAGCCATGAATTGCCGCGCGCTTCCGTGCCGTCAGCGCCGACCAGACTGGCGCGAGCTTGCTTGAGATGGTGTGGAGAGCGGTGTAATCTGGGAAGATGGCACTGTGGTGCTCTTGTGCGTGGGTGAGAAGATCAGCCTTGGTCGCAAAGAGCAAATGCGGGCACACATCGCAGGAGAAGAGCTGAGCGGGGCCATCGTCCTCCTCCTGCTGCTCAACAGCCGCGTCATCACGGCTCGACTCGGCCTCACCGATGGCATCATCGATCACATCCCCGTTCTCTTCATCTTCAAAGTCAACGTCATCCTCAGACCACTGCAGGACGTCCTCCGCGTCTTCACCAACAGCAACTTCTTGAGCGTCTTCTGCTTTCTCCGTCTCGTGGGTGACGGGCACCTTGACTGAGGCCTGCGATGCGTCTGCTCGCACAGCCACCTCCTGAGACGGTGTGCTGCTAACTGCTCTGGTGCTGGTCTCGCTCTTCTTTGTCCCACGATGGTTGAAGCGCGAGACTTCATCACGAGTTGTGGTACCGAGTTGCTCTGCAGAGACAGCAGCGGCATCGGCAGTCGAAGCGGCTTGCCGTTGTGGATCATTGAGAGCCTCTTGTACAAGCTTGGCATATTTTCCACCGCCGGTGCCGCTTTTGGGTGGCATTGTGTGTCAGTATCACGTCAATCACACACACACACACACACACACACACCTTTATAAAGAGACAACACAACGAGAGAGAGAGAGAGAGAGAGAGAGCTGGCGGTTCTATGATTTGCTTCAGATTTCTGTCTGATATTCTTCTTTCCGTCCCGTATACTCAACAATGAACGTTAGACTCCCCCGTTTCCGTGCTTCACTTTTTTTGTTGTTTTGTTGTTGTTGATGTGTATCTCTGTGTGTGCGAGCACAAGAGAGACAGGGAGGGGAGAGGGGCTATTGCCACGCGGCGGCATTGCATACGAAAAGATCCCAATGGCAGCAAAGGAGAAGATCAGAATACACAGATAGCGCGCGCGCGCGAGAGAGAGAGAGGGATGGTTAGTAGTAGCGGTGAATAAGGATGAATGTGCTCATCACAACAAGACCGGAGAGCTCCCACGTCAGTGTAGAACTCGTACCTCTCTGTTGTTTTTGCTGTACAGAGACAACCATGGTCGCGCAAGCATACGGCCATACACACATGCACACACACACACACACACCAGTGCGCGCAGGAACAGTGTCTCGTTTTTCGAGGCATTCTTGTTCTTCTAGTGTATATGGATTTGCTTTCAGACATGTTTTTCACCACTTTTTTTGACGGCCTGCAGACACTTGGAAAGGAAGAAGAAAAAAAAAAAGAGGATAAATGTGGGAGTAAACAGAAAAGGAAAAAAAAAAAGAGAAGAAAAGGAGCAAAGCCAACAAACCAAGTCAGGAAAAAAAAAAATGACTGGCTGTCAGCAGGTTTGTGCAGGAATGAATGAAGAGAAGGGAGCCGTAAGGGCTCACTTGATGTGTGGCTTTTGAGGTCTCAAGGATATTACGTATCCAGAGCAAAAAAAAAAAAAAGAGGGAAAGAAGAAGAAGATGAATAACAATTTCGTGTTCTTTTGGGTTGCTAATTGCCGTGTAGAAAAAAAAAAAAAAAAGAAGGGGACGTTTTTTTTTGTGTTTTTTTTTTTTCAGTTACCTTTTGCGGACTGTTGCGATCTCAGAAGAGCGGTAGAAGCGCGGAGAAACAAAGACAAAGACGAAGAGAGAGAAAGAGTGAGCGAGAGAGAGATAGCCATCCGTAGGGAATATCAAAGCATGATCGCTATGCTTCTGTCCGGCAGTTACACATATGATTCATTTCGTTGTCTTCATTTGCGTCGCGCGTGCCCAAAGACCCCTTTTCGACCGCTCATGATGTTTATTTGATTTCGTTTGTGTGTGTGTGCGCGCTTAGAGCTTGCTCGGCTCCACCTCATTGGAGTGAATGACCAAATCCGCATTCTTCTTGGTTGTGTCGACCAAGTCACCGTTAATGCTATCACTTCCGCTGGCGCGCACCATCGCTTCTGCGCGCGTGATGTTCCACGCCTTCATGTGGCGTCTGCACAGCCGCTCCGTCGCCACCGCCTTGGGGCAGGAAAGGAAGATGCTGAGGTCGAAGTTTGCACACACCGCCGCCCACTCCTTTGTGCCGCGGTAGAGCACGTAGTTGCCCTCCACGATCACCACACTGGCGGTGGCCTTGATGGTGATGTCCTTTTCGATTGGGTCACCCTTGGCGTGATCGAAGGAAGGTACGGCGACATCCACGTAGAAGCCGTCTGGGCCCGGTGTGGTGATGGCCTTGAGATCAGCGCACATCTTCACCGGGTTGAAGGTCCACTCCGCGCCACGGCGCTTGTGGGCTTCCTTCGGGTCGGGCAGCCTGTCAAGCTCGCGGCGGTAAAGGTGGTAGCCATCCATGGGCATCACGCAGACCTCCACACCTTGCTTGTTCCGGTCATGACGACCATAAACATCACCCCAGATGGAGGGCTCTGCTGAGACAGGCGTGGGGCGCTGCGACAGCTTCTCGCGCACCATGCTCGCAATCAAATCCACAACAGTGGACTTGCCAGAGCCGGGGCGGCCAGCCACCGCGACGAGCACGCGAGGCATGCGGGGCTCGTTGGGACCAGCCTTGGCAACACGACGGCAGCGACTGTCGTAGCACGCCACAATCGCCTCCACAGCTTTGTCGAGATCACCGTCGCGGAGGATGGATTTGTTCAAGGGCATCTCTGTGGGTCGCGCTGATGCTTGGAAGTTTTTTTTTTTTGATTTTGTTTTTGTTTGGCTTGTGCGTAGAAGGGAAATGGGTTTGCTATTTTTGTTTTGTTTTGTTTTGTTTAGGTTTGCACGTACAGAGATTGCACATGAGAAACAGAACAATAAGATAGAATAGTCAGGAATAAAGGGAGAGAGAGAGAGGGAGGGAGTTGTGGTGGTGGTGGTGGCGGTGAAGAATGTAACAGCGACGAACGTGAAGATGACATGCCTTGATTCGACGATCGCTAGATGCGTGGGGCGTCTGTGACTGTGAGTGACCAAACATCATGTAGCTGCCGGTCAAGAGAACTACTGTTGGGTGTGTGAGACACAATTTGCATGAAGACGTTGACAGCAATAATTTCGAAGGCACCAAAAAAAAAAAAAATTGTCAACAACGGCAACAGGGTCAATCAAATCGCTAAAGAATGAGTGGCTGACTACTCCTCTTTTTTTTTTCTTTCTCTCTCTCACTCGTTTGTGCATGTTTATGTGAGTGAGTAGCGACGCTTTATCGTAAGCTGAAGGACGTCTCGGCCGCATCCTCCCTGTTACCATCATCGCTGTGAGGAATGGTCAGCGCACTTGACCGGCGGCTTTCTGGCACGGCCTGTGCCGGTGGATGCGGCGGCGGCGGCCGCGGCGCGCCTTTGGTGAGAATGAGCATACCACCACGTACGAGTCCAAACGCGGCGATGGGAGCCATGAACATGACGTAGAGCGCTGTCATTTGTTGCACATAGTCCGCGAACTTGGACATGCGCAGCAGCTCGGCACTCGGGGCTTGTCCAGGCGGAAGAGCAGCTATGCGATCAAGCACGAGGTTCGCAGCGATGGGACCGACGGAGGCCTGCGCGGACGCCTTGCCGAGGTAACCGATGCAGACGAGCAACTTCTCTCTCCACGACATGCCACCTCCGAGTTGAACGAGAAAGATCACGAGGAAGCGGATGGCGGTGGTGCTGACGAGAATAACGACCGCTTTGGGGAAAAAACTACCGCTGAACACAGCCGTCACGCTGATCTTGGCACCCATGGATGCGAAGAGCATCGGCATCGTCGCGTAATCCCACGAGAAGGAGAGCCAGCCACCCATGAACTTCTTCTGCTCCAGCAGCTCCGCGTCGTCTTTGCGGAGCCAAATGTGCGACACGGTAGAGGCAAAGACCACACACATCGTACACCCACCCCCTGCCAAGTTGTAGGCGTAGCCAAAGAACACCATCGTCGCACCGGCGATCGCAAAGATGAAAAAGGAAAGATTCATCGTGGAGCGAAAGTGCTGAGGGTTGAGTCGGCCTCTGGGCAGCCGCTTGGCCTCACTCTTCAGCACCTCGACCACAAAATGAAAGAGCACGCCACAGACAAAGCCCAGCACGGCACCACCAATAAACTGCACAGGACCCAGCACGATAGACACCGCCAGCTTCTGATCGCTGAAGATGAGACCAATCAGGAAGTTTGCAGTCCACACGCCAAAAACAATCTCTGGACCGACTGCGGAAAGCATAAGACTGAGAGGACCGTTCCCTTGGCCGTAACCGAGCTCCTGCAGGTAGAGCGTGCCTGGGACAACCACGGCTGGTGAGACGACGCTGCACAGCATGCCCTCGAGGAAGGCCCAGTTGTACTCGCCGTCGTAGCCGAAGAGCTTGTTGGCGATGAGGGAGTGCGCCACGCCTTCGATGCAAAATGGCAGCGTGCAGAGGAGCAGCGTCTGCAGCCAGTGTGGACGAATGCCGTTGATTGAGAGCGAGTAGCCAGCCCTCAAGAGGATGATGGTGAGGCCTGCCTTGGAGAAAACATCGGTGACCGCTTTAACGACACCCGAGGTGAGGTACTTGAGCGTGGGGACGTTATTCCACATAATCGCAATCCACAGCACCCCAACAAGCGGCGGAATCTGAATCACGGCGCACAACACGACGCCTACGACACCAGAAACAACCACCAGCACGGCCGGGTCCCAAACGTAGCCACCGGGCTCCACCAGCCAGTGCGGAATGGCGTTCCACGCAAGAAACCAGCACAGCGCGATGAAGGCGATGCGAACGAGCACACTGAGGAGCTGGTAGCGAATACGGTAGCCGCACACATCGATAATCAATCCTTCCTTCCAGACGTATCGCACCGGGCAATGACTTTGTGAAGTGGAAGAGGAGGAAGAGGAGGCACTTGTCGCTTCGTCTGAGACGCGGGCGTGCGGACTAGACGTTGGCTCCATTGCACCCAGCTCGTCGCCATTGCTGTCTCTGGAGAGCCTCGACGAGACTTTTCTCTTCTCGACAGAGGGCAAGAACCAGACGGTGCCCGTGTAGGGTGTGGTAGAGTACACATCATTCATCGCCTTGTGCTGCGCAACTTCTGCCACCAGAAGCGCCTCATCAGCTTTGAGTTGGTGAATTTCGTAGGCTAGATGGAGCAGGTGCTCTGGTAGTGGTTGACGTTCCTGCACTGCCATGAAGGAGGGTGAGTAGGTAAGCCCGCCTGGCTGTGGCGGCGGAGGTGGTGGTGGGACTGCGTCGGGCCTGATCTGTGCACTCCCGTCATCCACTGCGACAGAAACCTCCTCACCTTCTTCGATGTGGGGCGAGCTGTGCTTGCAGCATAACGCATCTTCGCGCAAGGGTCTGTCACTCATAATGACTCACTTTGAGTGTCGTATTGGGGTAAAAAGAAAAAAAAAAGAAAAAAAGAAGAAAAAAAGGGAAAAGAAGTGAAGTGAGGTTGGGGTGAAAAATCGAAGAAAGTGTGCTCTTATGTCTAAACGCAGCGAGTTAACACTAGCACTCGAATAGTTTGGGAATGACTAGAGAAGAAAAAAAAAAAAGAGCATACACCGAACGGCGAAAAGGTCAGACAATAATTGAAAAAAAAAGATTGGAAGAAAACAAGATGTATAACAGACAGAAGTGTTTCCAAGAAGCAACAAGAGAAAGCGCAGTAAGGAAACGCGGGCAAGCGTGGCAACGTGAGAAAAAAGAACCGAATACTGTTCTGAACGGAGAAGCTGCGATAGAAAGGAGAGTGAAAGAAGCAAAGTTGTGTGTGTGTGTGTGTTGGTGACACATGCGTACTTGCTGGTTGACACCCCAATCAAGAAAGACAGGACATGCTTTTGTGCGCGTGAATGCCAAGTCTCTATTGGAAAAGGGAAAGAGGAGTTGGTTAATGAGTTTTGCGACTGCATACCGCGAGCACACGCAGCATCTTTCTCGCACATTTTTTTTTCTTTCCCTTCGTCTTTGTTGGCTTGCTTTCGCTTTTAAAGCAATTTCTGTGACGTAGTCGAGCGACTCGTATCGCAAGAGAACAATAGTGCGAAAAAAAAATGAGTAAGTAAAAGAGCAAACGAGTAGACAACACGCACACAACAATAAGAGCAACTGTGACAGAGAGACGCGGTGCATACGATATTATCCTCTTTGTTGTTTTACGTTGTCTTTCTTTTTTTTTTTTTTAATGGCGAAGGGCGCTGAGGAGTGGTGGGGGAGGGGGGGGGGGGACATCTCTCTTCCCTCACTCCGCTTGGCCTTCTCACTTTGCATCTTCTGGGCAAAACACCTTGCAGCCCTTGATGCGACTGAGCAACGAGTTCATCAAGCCCGGGCTCATTTCAGATACGTTCGCGCTGTCCGAGCTCGCGGTGCCTTGTACCTGCTGCGGCGTGCCCCCCTGAGTAGAGCCGCGCCACGCACTCGAAGTCGCAGGCTGGGCCTCTTCCCCGCCCTGGTCAGGAATGTGGCTAGCTGTTGCGCCGCTGTCTCTAGCCACGTCCGCTTTCGCAGCGGCATGCTCTCCTCCGTTCACCCACGCTCGCCACCCCGCAGACGACCGCTTCTCTGGCCGTTCAAGGCCCAACGCGGCGATGCGCTGCTGTTCCGCCTCCTCGGCCATGCGCCGCTTCACTGCCTTCTCTCTCTCCTTGGCGGCCGCCGCGGCCAGTTTCTCTTCAATGGTGGGCTCATCAGCCATGTGATCCGGGTAGCCCGGGTGCCACCGCTTAAACTGCACAGCAGGGTCACAGTCGTACGTGTCCTTGCCGAGTCGGCTGTTAACCTCGTTGTGGAGTTCACAGACGTACCGCGTGATGGCGTTTTTATCCGCCACCGCAGGCGGGTTGGCGGCGACGTACTGGCGCATGTGAAACCCGCACCAGCTGCACGCATAGACCTGTGACCATGCCAGGATGAACTGCCGCATCGCCTCTTCCTGCACGGGCGACGGCTTGTTTGGGTACGCGACGGCGGAGGTGTGGAGAATCGTCCATCCTGCGTTGCCAATGTCCACCGCAGAGGGGCACTCCCCAGGGATGTTTATGTTAGCTGGATCACTCATGATCTTTTGATTGCTTTTTTTTTTTGTGTGTATGTATGTGGTCTTGCTTTGAAGGGTCTGAACTACACCGATGCGCATGAAATACGTCGCACAACAACAATAGAGAGGGCAATGGAGAGAGAGCGAGAGAGTGCGTGTGTGTAAAGAGAGAGAGAATGTGACCAAAGGACGTACGTCGCAATGTGATGAACGCATCAGCGACTGAACAACGGCGGTGACGGCTGCACCCACCGACACCCACACGTGCGCCGGAGGACACAGAGTCGCGTCAGGAGGAGATGTGGTGGGTTGTGTATATATTATCTCCCGAAACCAATTCAGAACGTGCCTTTTTTTTTTCTTTCTTTTTCTTCTTCTTTTTTTTTTTTCTTCTCCCGCAAGCTATGCGGCACTGTGATTGTTTAGATACGAGAAACACGCACACTCTCCCACATGCACAGAGCAGAAAAAAAAAAAGCAACAAAATGAATAAAATCTATATATATATATATATGTGATCGGCAGAGCTAGACACTCACGCCAGCTATCCAAACAAAACCAGCCCTGAGCGTGCTTTAGTGGCCTCGAAAGCGGTCGTTGCGTGACCTTTCATCCTTCTCCTTGCCGAGAAGCTGGTCGAGCAAGGTGACAGCCCAGTCCACGTTCTGGCGATGAGTCGCCACCCCCCGCCACGGCGAGTGTGGCGTGCCTACTGCGGAAGGCGCTGAAGACATCGACTGCGCGTCTTCGCTGTGTCTCGCATCCGCGGCCCCATCGCTCGAAGACACCACGACCGCGTTGGCAAGGTGTTTCGCGGCGTGCACGTGGTGCATCAGCGCGGCTCGCTGATCCGCAGAGAGGGCGACAGCACTGCATTGCATCGCCTGCACCCCCGCCTCGTACACGGCGTGGTGCAGAGGCGAGGCACGCGCCACAACGCCGAACAGAGCTGGCCTCCCACTCGCCACGGCCACCCGCAGCGCCTCCTGCCAACTTCCATCCCAGCGGTCACGCAGCAGCATCGCCACGTCGGCTTCACTCGTCTCAAAATTGAGTGCGAGTGGTGCCGTAGCAGCAGAGGAAGAAGAAGAAAACTGAGAAGGAGGAGGCGACGGTGTGACATCGCTAGGACCTTTCACCGCATTGCAACCGCCGGATTGGTCCGTGGCGAGCAGCTGCTGTGAGGCTGCCTTGACAAGGTTGACCGCGGCACGGGCCTCGACCGCGGAACCTCTCGCGGCATTGTGAAGAAAGACGGCCAGCATGCGCGGTGTGGGCGCCACGGTGTCGCCAACTTTGCTGCGCCACGACCCCCACACCCGAAGCAGTGCATCACCTCGCCGACAGCTCTCGCGGCTCGCGCCCACGGCGATCAGCGTCTGCACAGCGTTATACTCATCGACAAGCGACGCAGGAAGACGGTCAAACACACGTTGCGCCTCGAGCCCTTTACGTGCGTGGGCGAGCATGGTGAGCAGCCGGCCGGCCTCTTTGCAGGTCAGAGCGCCTGTGGCGCCACCACATCGGCCACTGTAGCAGTGCCAGGCGTGGAGCGCACCTTGCCAGGCTGCCCCCGCCGTAGGCGGCATCTCGACATCTTTGCCCACGCCCTCGCACGCACGCAGCGCAAGCCTCAGTGCGCGTAAAGGTGGCTCAGAAAAGGCGTCTTGAATGGTGTGCAAGGCCGTCTGCCAGTCTCCAGTCGCTATGCTGCACCGCAGCTGAAGTCGTGCCAGGGTCTGCTCGTCAGGGCCCACCTTCTCGCGATGTGTGCTGCTGTCAGACACGGTCTGCACGGGTGCAGAGGGGGACCATGTCGTGAAGGGATGCCATGGGGCGACCACACCCAATGGCACGAACACAGCCCGAACCAAAGCACGATAAGCCTCGATACCTTTAGCAGCATCTGGTGTTGCTGATGAGGTCGCTGTTGGGAGAAAATGTGTGGAGAGCGAGGTGAGCGTGTCGAGAACGGCACACCACGTTCTGTTCTCTTCACCCGCAGGGGTGCTCTGCGTGGCGGCGTGTAGCGCGCTCTGCCATGCACGTACGGCGTCGGTGTGCGCGTGCGCGGAGGGCGTCGGCGTAGCCCTCACAAGACGCAGACGCAGGTAGGCTTCGATGACTTGCATGAGCGCGTGTGGTGCTTGCGGCGGTGTGCTTGCCTCACATGGAAGCCATGTCTCCAAGAGCAAGATATCTCCCGCCCGTTCCGGGGCCTCATCCACGAGCAGTGCGTACGCGGCGAGCTGAAGAATCAAATCACGGCCCCCAAACCGTGCCGCCGACCTCGTCTGACACGCACGCAAGAGAGTGTCATCACCTGTCTCCGGAGCAGAAGAAGAAAAAGCCGCGCGCTCAATCACACCCCAGACAGCGTAGGCACCTTCTCGTTGACCGTAGAAGAGCAACAAGCTCATCAACCCTTCCACGCTCACACCAATCTCTGCGAGTGAGGATGACGCAGCGGTGGCAGCACTGATGGCAGAGTCCTCCTCCTTCTCGCTGGATATTGCTGCGGCGGGCAAGGCGTGTGTGAGCACCTGCAAAGACGCCTCCCAGTCAGACCGGGCAGCCAGCGAGACCAGCCGCTCATACGTCGCAAGTGGAGCAGGCGTCATCACCATGGCTGTCCGCGCTGCCTTACGTAGTGGTGCGGCGGAGGTGTGGAGCAGCATACGGTGAGACTTCACGGCATTCACGAAGCACGCACGGCGGTGAGAAAGATCTGCCCATGATGAGCGACATGGCATGCCTCTTGTTCGAATGTGTGCGTGTGTGTGTGTGCACTAATGGGCACACATACAAATAGTAAAAAAATAAGCGTGCTCGTTTTCTAATGTGTGGTGCTGCTGTACTGCACAGTCTGAAGGGGGTAAACAAAACAAAAGAAGTAAGAGATGCAAAACGAAGAGAGAAAAAAGGGAAGGGGGAAGGGAAGTGAGTACCGAGAACAACAGTTGCTCCCCGCACAAGCCCTTGAAGCAACATGGTTGTATCAGTGCAACAGGAGCGCAGAGCAAGCGACGAGAGTGACATAAATATATGGCAATCGATGAAACAGGTCCCCTTGCCAACAAAGAAACCACACGCCATTGCACATCTCGAGTCTGTGTGCACGAGTGTCATAGAGAAAGAAAATAACGTGAAAAAAAAGCCAGAGAGAGCAGTGACGGGATGGCCACCCAAATTGACATCTCGCCTGCTTGGATGAAGGCACATGTGCTTTGTGTTCTCGTGCTTCACGTTGTCACTATTCACTGATGTTGATGTTGATGCGGCCTTTTTTTTTTTTTTCATCTCTAGTGGTCGTCAGCCAAGTTCGCAATTGCGCATGGTCAAAGCCTGAGGAATGGGCGCGTTCAAGAAGAAAAGAAAAGGAGGGGGGAAAAAAAAGAAGACATGAGCGCGGCAACACGGCGCTCCAGAGCACTAAATACAGGCAACATTGAGTAAAGTGAGTGGGAGAAGGGAAGATTGAAAATAACAACAGAAAAGGCAAAAAGTAAAAAAAAAAAAAAACATACATCAGCTCCGCCGCGTTCATCAGCGTCTGGGGAGAACAATAAGAGAACAGCGCCAGAGGAAGGAGGAGAGAGATACACGCAGCGAAGGCAAATCACAAACAGAGAAAGAAAGGATAGGAATGCACAAAAGGTGCTCCCCCTTTCTCCCCCCTGGACACACGTGACCAAGGGGAAGAACCAAGGGAAGAGAAACAAGGCAATCATTATTACATACGGCTCGACCGAAATTGCACAGCCTCAGGTGGATTCATTGTGCCTCGCGCTGCTTCGGAGCCTATTGTTTGTACCAGGTTTGTGCGTGCGTCATTGCGCAGACTAGGAAGGTTGACATCTGTCGTGTCAAACTGCGCGGCCTGGCGCTTCTCCGCAGTGGCCAAGCCCGTTGACCACGGCGCACCTGTTGGCATCGACCACTTGGTGCGGGTATGCCATGTTCGGAAGGGATGAGCACTGCTCTTGATCTGCCCCTTGTCGTACGGGTCGGGGATCCACTCCTGGTCACCCCCAATCGTAAAGCCGTTGGGCTTCCCTGCCAAAAATGGCCCGTACGATCGCGCCTTTTTCTTCTCCGCTTCACCCTCCGGCATCCAGCGGGGGTCGTCGTGCGGCACCACGCCGGTTTTAAAGTGACTAATGCGGCCGTAGTCGGGTGTGTCTCTGTACGGGTCGGGGATGTACTCGGGTTGCTGGCCAATGTAGTGCACAGGCCCGCCTGCCTTGAGGCCGCCGGCGCGCTTGCTCACATCTGGCAGCTCCCGCGGTGCCGCACGCGGTGCAGCCTTGAGGCCCCTCGTCTTGCGATCGTCCTCACCCCCTTCAGGGATCCACTCGTACGTAGAGAAGAGGCCGTGCTTCAGCGGGTTCTTCTTGGTGAACACCGCCGCACTCCGCTTCATCGTGGCGGCGGTCTTCTGCGGACGACCAGGCTCGGTGTCGACGGGCATGTCACCCCACCCTCCCATGTTGGTGCCCTTACCTGGCGCGAAGTCCATGCGGTCACCGGGTTTCCGCGCGGCGACGTGCTGGGGCTCAATAGGCTCCGCGTGCGGACCGGCGCCCCAGTACTCATATTGAAACTGGCCACCCGCGCGTAGGTCGTGGAAGGGCGCGCTTTCGCGGGCAATGTGGTCTTGTTCGCAGTCATAGAGGTGATGCCAGTTGGTCCAGTGTCGCCGGTTGTCCCAGTTCTCGGGACGCAGGTTGTGGATGGTTTCGAGTCGGCCTTCCGTCATTGTCTTGTACGCGTGTGAGTGTGTGAGTGCTCTTGTTTGCGTGAACTCTAAAGAATGAAACAATAAATAAATAAAAGGATGTTTGGAGAAGAACAAAGGTGGTTCTTTTTTCTTTTTTCTTTTTTCTCTTTTTTTTCTTTTTTTCTTTTATTGTGCTGTATTTTGGTAGTGGGTTCGACGTGTATGTGTCACGTGCGAATAAAAGCAAGAGAGAGAGTGTGTTTGGAAACAGTATTGAGGCGAAAAAAAAAAAAAAAGACGAATAGTGCGTGTGGAGGGAATGAGGAATGAGCACAAATAATAAATAATCGAAATGGGTGGGGGTGGGGGGAGCTAGTGACAGATGAGACTTACTATTGCCACAAAACTGCTGCAATCACGCCAGCAACAAAGGAGACGCAGTGGATGCTCGAACATGCTTCCGCTATGTTTCTCACTTTTTCTTGTGTGTCTGTGTGTGTGCTACGTGCTCGCCTCCATGACCAGCGCCACAGCACCAAACTTCCTTTGTTTCATGGTGGATACCGGCATGCAAGAGAAAGTGAGTGGCTGAAAATCCATGTTGGTGTTGCTGTTGTTGTCCGTGAGTCGGCGTTCTTTCATCTGAATGCCTTTCAAATACTGCATCAATACCAATGAGCAGAGGGGAAAAAGAAGAGTCAAAGTATCTGTGTTTGTTTGTGAGTGAATATGTAGAAAAAGCATAGGAATGACAAAGAAAAAAGGGGGACAACACACACGCACACCAATAAAGACGGGAGAGGGAAAAGTGAGAGCTGTGCAAAACGCCAGCAGACCTTTCTCGTTTTTTTTTTTGCGCTCTTTCCCCCTCTCTCTCTCTCACTCACACACAATCTCGCCGTCACTCTCATTGATTCATCGCGCCTCAGCGAAAGGCTTTCCCTTCTTGCAAGTAGTGGCCAGCCGTGGGCTGACCTGCCGCAATGCTACTGTTGGGACTGCCCTTGTCCGTCTGTAGCGAACGCATGGCGGTTTGGTCGTTCGTGGAGGTGAGGGACTGGTACTCCTTGATTGTGACGCCAATCCGTTTCTCGAACGCAAATTCCTCAAACTGATGCACATAGCTCTGAAAGACATCGCCGATAATGCCATCGTGAAGGCAAAAGTAGGGCATCTGGGCGTCGTGGAGCGGCCGAAACGTGTCGGTGTACTCGGTCTGACCGTTGATCATCTGCAGCCGGCGGTAGCGATCGAGCTCGATGCCGAAGTAGTCCAGCGTCTTGCCCGCCACACGCGCGGCGTGCCGCTTCACATCCCTGTTCGACCAATGTGCCATGCGTCGCTGATCAAAGTGGCCGTAGAAGTCAATAGCGTACTCGGTGCCGCTGCCGAAGATCCCAAGCACCTTCTCACCAGTTGAGGCCAACTGGGAGTCCGATGGGGGCTTGCCCGTGTAGAGGCTGTTGTGGAGGCACAGAGACGAGCACAGCGACGGCAGACATTGTGACAGCGCACGGTGCACCCAAATTGCACGCATGTCAGGGAACGTCTCTGCCAGCGCATCGCTGGAGAGAATGGCGAATGGACTGTAGATGAGCCACTGTGGGCGAATGACCGCGTTCTTGGTGCCGTACGTCTGCGTCTCCATGGGGTTGTTAATCGGCTCCACCTCGCGTGTGACGGACTCGCTAAAGTGACCCATCCGTTTATACCACTGGAAGAGCTGCAGGGTGCGCTTCACTTGCTCGAACACCGGGCGCTGGTCCTCCTCGAGTGTCTCGAGCAGGTATTCATCCAAGCCGTGCAGAAGACCCCAGGCGTAGCTCTGCGGTACCATCAGGTGCATCGTCAAGTCATCGTCAATTTGTTCCGCCCCAGGCACCCGCACACACAGAAAGTCTGTGTGCAGCCGCCCAAACCCGCGAAAGGCCGCGTGGAAGGCGTCGCGCCTCTCCTCGGCGAGAAGCAGCGATGGTGACCAGGTATCACACTGGCGCGGCGCCAAGAACAAGCCAGATCGTGACAGCACGTGAGCCGCCATGTGACCATTGGACCGTGGGATGCCCATGACCACGACTGGGTCACGGATGGCTTCCTTCTCAATATCAGCGCGATTGAGGCGGTAGAGCTCGTCGATAGCCAGTTTCTGTGAGAGCGCGTTAACGACTTTGCTACGGAGCAATTTGCCGCCGTGGGATGTGGTGGTCTTGTCTGCACACGCCCGGCACAGCTTCGTCCACCAGCGGTAGTTGTCAATATCCTTTTCCGGATTCGATGGCATCGCCACTCCGGCAGTCCTGCACGCGTCCGCCAAGACCGCGTCAACTAGAAACGACTCGTAGGCGACTTTGGGTGTGAAGAAGTTAAGCGTCCGCAGTGCCAAGTTACCACCACGCGCCACGTCGCGGACACCTGACATAGATTTGCGTCCCAACATCTTCACTACTGAGAGAGAGAGAAAAAAAAAAGCACGGAGGGAGGTGGGGGAATAGAGGAGATGAGGAAGGATGAACGGTATACGCAACAGGTGTGTACACGCCCTGTTCATCGCTGCCATAAGCCAAGCGCGGAACAGAGAAGAGGGGGGAAAGGGAAATGCACTCAAGCACAGACGCGGAGGATAGTCACGACGATGACAAACTCGCCTGGGCGAAGAATGTGGTCCTGTAGTGAGAGATTCTCATCTAAATTCTGCAACTATTGTCCAAAGTCCGAGACCACTTGTAAGCACAAACATAGACAAAAGCACGAGCAGCATTTCAGATCTGTCTTGCACACCCATGAACACGAAGCGGAGACGAACGCCGAATCGATCAGCTTCGATCTGCCTCGCTTTCATTGAGAACTACTTTCGTTTTTTTTTTTTTTGGACGGGAAGGGACGAAAGAGCTGCGTGGCTATTTTCTTGAAAAATAGAAAACGGCTCAGCACACGGTTTCACACACCAATGAGGATAAAAACACAACAACAACGTTCAGAAAGCAAAACGAAACTGCTCGAGAGACAACCACACTGCACAAACAAAAAGGGGGAGTACTACTATAACGCAACGAAGAGCAATCCTGTTGGATTAACCACTAGAAAAAAAAATGTCATTCCCGAGAGCACAATAGCAAACTCGAACAACACATTAAACGTACTCAGGGTCTCCGAATCTACAACTACGAAAGATGGCATCGGAGCTGAAAAAAGAAAGCATCGATGAGACGTGACCGCACAGTGCGGTGGTACCTGTGCAACATACTGTTCAACTTCGTTTTTTTTTTTTTTGCTACTACTCTTTTCGCTTCACGTCGGGTGTTCTCCGGCGGCGAGTGGTCATTTTTTCTTTCTGGTTGTTCACGTCATTCTTGGTCACATCACTCCTACTTGACCGCGCCACCACAATTCATGGCCCGTTGCCCCTTGGTGGTGCGGTGGTGGCTGGTAGGTGGTAGATGCAGCTTAGCGAGCAAAGCGCGCGGTCTCCGAAAAGGAAGTGACGGTCTGCGTGTACTGGCGCTGCAGGGAGAAGATGGTGGCCAGAACTAGAGAGGCACCGAGCACCAGCACCAGCATGGTGGGGCCGCGGGTGTCATCGTAGCGCATGGGCTCACGCATGTAAATCTTGTTGGCGCGATCACGGAACACGTAGAGAGAGTACACCATGAAGATGATGGAGACCGGGAGGAGGATGAGGCCAGCCAACTCGGCACCGTTGCTGGATGTGTCTCCAAAGCTGAGCAACGTCAAGGACATGAGACCCACCATGACAGAAATGGAAAGCCACTTGAGGAATGTACGCTCGTTAGCAAAGAAAGTCTTGGGGTCAATTTTCTGAGGTACACAAATGCGCTTATCCTTGACGGAGCCGGTCAAATTACGGCCGCCAGGGCCCTGGAAGCCTTCATACTTGTCATCACCGTCATCCTGGCCCTCTGCCCACGGCTTCTGCGCGCCGGGCATGCAGCAAAGGTAAGAAAGGCCTTGATTGTTGTCCATTGGCTTCTGACTGTTCTTTTTGTTGTTGTTATTGTTGTTCTGCCTCGGAATTGGCAAAGGTCGTTAGTCGGGTGGGAAAGCGAATACCACACACAGAAGGAGACACAGATCTTGTGCACTTTGTTTCTTTCAATCGGACGATAGAAGACAAGCAGATTATTGTGGGCAGAAAAGAAGGAGGAACGTGGAGTGTAAAGGTACCGTGAAAGCGAGGCATGATGCTTTTTTACAAACCGAAATAAATGCAGCTATGATGAATGCTCTGTCGTGCGCGCAGGAAGGAGGGGATGGGGTGGAAAGGCATTTCCTCAGGGGAAACCAAAGAACACCCCGTTGTAGCTGCACGTATGAGACATCTGCGCGCAGCGTGTGCCGCTGGAGTAAAAAAAGAAGCAAAAAAACGAGTACTTAAATCGAAATAGACTGTCAGCTTAAAGTAAGGGAGAGATATCGGTCGTTGCTGGAAGGAAGGTCTCCCTTGTCAGAGCTATGCTTGGTTAGTTGGTGCAACAAAACAAAATAGAATGCAAGCCAAGGTCCTTCAAACCCCGTGTCCTCACTGATTCTTCTTGGCGGCGATAGGTGTCTGCTGCGTGGCAGTTGAGCTGCTGTCCGGGATGCTGTCCGCATCGGGCGTCGGAATGAAAATGCTTTGCGTAGGATTGTGTGCCGCCACGTAGTTGAGCGTGAAGATGGTTGCAGTGATGTGGAGTTTCCACAACATGCAGCACCCCATGTACTGGTGCAGTGGCATCACCCAGTTCATGGCGTTCTCGGGGCCGTTGACAAAGAAGCTGAGGAGATGTAAAGCTGCAAGGGTACCAAAACCGGCGATACACATCATTTGGATCAGGAAAGATATCATTGAGCGATCTCCATGGCGGCAGCATACAATGTTGAAAGGGAACCACATGCTCTCTAGCCGCGACACCTTGATTGGCGGGGATGATCCGGTTGCGATGGTACGTGTCACCTGATATGAGTTGGCAAAGGTCATGACCGACAAGAACAGCGTGTTGGTCAAGACGTCCACGAACAAATCAGGGTGAACCAGGCGTGCTGGAGCGCTTGCATTCTCCACCTTTGATTTTTCCAGCACGTAGTTTGTGACGAGCATGATTGACGACGTCGTGGCGAATGCGATGGCAAAGGACGGTCTTAAAATGACCTCCATGATGGAGTCTGTTTCTGGAAGTAGGTGCTGCATGATGGTGATGCGGGCTACAGTAGTTGGCAGGTCGAGTGTTACTTTCCGTTTGCAACAGAGGCGGGGGGGGGGGGCACGATATGGAGGACCAACGGGGGGGGGGGGGGGCAATGAGAATGGTAATGGTAATGTGAAGGTGTGGTGTAAGGAACAGAAACGAAGAAGCACCGAAACTGAGCTTTGCCGCGCCACAGAGGACATTGCAGCCACAATCGGCTCCACTCGGAGCTGCAACTAGCAGATTTCCGCGGACATTCTGTCCAAAAATGAACCACAAAGAGGAGTGAATGACGAAGAATGCGAGTACATCCAAGCGTGCCTTAATGCAGATGATCAAGCACGACCGGTGATAATCTGGTACCAATACGTGTGTTTTTTGTTTTGTTTTGATCGACGCAGAGCGGCGGGAGCGTTGTCAAGCAGAAGCGAAAGAGCATTATAAGTGCACAAGGGCAATAACTTAATTAATCGTTAACAACGCATTAAAAAAAAAAGGAGAAAAATAGCGAGGGAAAAAAGAAAAGAAAAAGGAAGACAGAAAGAAAAAAAGAAAGCATAAAACACCACGAGAATGCTTTGCGTGCACCTGTCTGGGTGGCCACGCTCTACTGCCTAATCTGCACACGTTGGCAGTATGGACACCTATAGCGACGCTCAGCAATGGGTTGAATGACTTTCGAGACACAGTTTTCGCAAAGCACCGGATCGTCAGGCCCACATAATGTGTTCCGAACATCGTCATCCACGTTCGCATCGCAGCGCGGGCACAAACAGGTAAATGAGTAAGTTGCTTGAAGTTTGGCGATGCGCTCTTGCACAGGGAGTTTAATGTCTACATAGGAAATGCACAGCGGCTCCCCTTGCCGCACATCGCGCGCTGCAAAGAATGTAACTTGTCGCGAGCCCGGAGTATTCATCCGACCGACGTTCGGAGAGCAGCTGTGATTAAAGTAAGAACTTTGTGGATAAAAAGCTGTACCCGTTTTCCGATTTACTGCATCCCACATACCGAAACCGTTACACAGGAATGCACAGGCCAATGAAGCAAAGACATCTTGCGACACTTCTGTGGGAAACTCAACTCGTGCATTCTTGAGAATGCCACGTGTCTTCTTGGCTTGCAACCCATCACAGTATATTTTGTGTAGATTCTGAAAGTCCTGCAAGATCTCGGGATTGGTGCCATGCAAGTTAGTTGCCAGGCATTCTACGTGGTCAAATGTTGATGTGGCACAAATAGCTGGATCAGCACGGCGCAGAAAAAGCAAGGGGGACGTCTGCTCGCAACCGAGGCCAACAGTTTCAAACGTTGGTCCGGCCTCCGTGTGAATGCGTGCAAGCGATTTCAGCTTCCCTTCGGACGCGCAGCGGAGCATGACTAAGACGACAATCACAAACGTGTCGAAGTCCTCTGGCGGCACTTTTGCTCGAAGAGCACGGCAGAACTTGTGTGCGTCGCATTCGCCTGATTGCACGTGCCGAGCATGGTGAGCATCAAAGCACTCCTGGGTGCAGTATTGGTGGTCACAGTCCGTACACGTAGCAAACGCGGTGCTTACCTTCTCTGTACAATGAACACAGTGCTTAGCTTTTGTGCCTTCGTTAGGGGACATGATGTAAGCTTCCTCACGAAAAAGAATTGTCCCACCACTTATATCACGTGTGGCTACAACGATCCGGCCACATCCAGGGACAAAGTCGCACCGAAACATTTTGCCGCTTGCAGTGGACAGGATGAGTGACTAGAAAAAAAATGAAAAAAAAAAAGATGTGTAAAGTTGCTTAGCCACACGGCGAGAAGGAAAAAAGCAATGAGTGAAGGCTGGTGGAATGCGCTTTTCTTGCTCCCTAAAGCTGTTTTGGCACTCAGGGGCAATGAAGCTACCACACTCGCGGACCGCAGATGAGAGACCACGTAGAAGTTATGAAAGGAAAAGGAGAAAACGAGAATGTGCGTAAACTGGGTGACGACAAGACCTATTAGCGTGGAGACAACAAACAGTTGTCAAAATCGCCCGCGGAAGTAGCGCGGAGGAGGATGGAGAATAAACTGTAAATATTGTGGAAAATTGCCGTGCTTGACTGCAGTTTCTTCTTTTCGCCAAGAAAAGAAAAGTGGCTGCCTCCACACAACGGCGTGGACCGTTATTATTCTGTTGCGTGGAGTGTGCGGTAATCCGAGTTTCTTTGACCGCTGACGAAAAGACCAGATAGCATGACGTGTTTTGACTCTCTTCGCTTCCTGTTTCAATGCTGTGTTTTGAATGTGACTGTTTTGATGTGATTATTCAAGTTGCGGAGCTGGTCCTTCATCGGTTTGCCCCCTTTTTTTTTTTTCAAAACAGTGTGCGTGCCATTTGTTCGGCCAAGAGCATTGTTTCGTTGTGATTGACAGAGGAGTCACCAACAAGGGAAGTCATTGTTGATCCGTACAGCACTGCCATTTTGAATCTGTTTTGATACCAACTGAGGCTGAAGCTGGAATCTCCCACATGTGGGCCACTTGAAAGTGGGATACCTTGAAGAAATCCTTCTAGCATGCTCGTCATATAGGGCTTTCCGTCTTCACTCGCAGTTTGCGAGGAAGGAATGTGGGACGTCATGGCCTTGGACTGTAGAATTTGTCGTGCAGGCTCCAGGACTGCCTTGAGAGCCGCCACACGCTCCATATAGTAAGATGTGGTGTCGGAGAACTCAGCCAACGTGATGACTGTGTAGGGGAAATTGCCTGGACAGTACTCGAGTTGGACGGCCTTTGGCCAAACGGGTGCGTACGGTGCCATCAGCTCCAATTTCTTTTGAATGGCAACAACTGCGACGTCTTGAGCAGTCGGCGGGAAGTACCGATTTTGAAGGAAGTGGTCAGCATTCTTTTCTATCGCTGCGACAATGCTGCCTTTGCTGTACTTGCTGTCAAGATGACGATGAACGCCCCTATTTGTATCTCTCACGACAAATTCGACAAGCGAAGCTGCGAAGCCTCGGTCAAACATTTGCGATAACGTGTGCGCCGTGATGAGATCCTGTTGGTCGCTGGGAAGCGCCTCGATGGCTTGCGCGAGAGCCGCGGTTGTGAAGCCGCATTGTGGAGCCAGCGCGGCCCCCTTTTCTAGCAACAACGCCTTCAGGTGAAAAGTAGAGGCACTGAGAATCGCCATTGGTGCTGCCTTTTCTAGTTGTGGTTTCGTATGGTTGGGGGTGGGTTGGGGTGGGGTGCGGGTGTGTTGGGGTCTGTGTGGGGTTGGTTGGTCGGTCGGGTGAGGGGGTGGCGGGGTGGCGGGGTCTGTTGGGGGGCATCCCCCTCACCTCGGCCAAGCTCCCCCCCCCCCCCCTGAGGGCCCACGGAGAGCAACCCCACCCCGCAGACCCAAACACACAATCGCACACCCAGACACACCAAATGAAAAATCACCGTACCCCTGTCTCCCCCTCTTCTCTTGCATTCTTCTGTGATTCGGTCAGGAACAATCCATACACCAGTGAGTCGTCCCTTATTCATCAATCTTGTAAAACAGAGAAAAAAAATCAGTAATTTACTGGTGAACGACTTTCACTGCAGAAGGGATATATATATATATATAGGATTACAACTCACGAAAACACGAAACACACACTCAAAGAGTATCATCATGGAGTTGGAGCAGGTGAAAAATCTTCCTCTTGTCACCGTCGATGACGCAACGGCTTTTTTTCATGCCGTGGATGCGCTGAGAGCCGAAGGCCAGCCCATTCCACCAATCGATCACATCTTTTTTGCACGTGTCGATGATGGGCTCGTCTACAACCCATACAACATTGAAGCCGTCGCTGATGAATTCAGGCCTGTTAATTACTACGTCGTGACAAAGGCTCACGTTATTCACGTTAACCGCGAAGAATCCACATTTGAGAATCTGGGCAGCGTCCAAGACTGGAAGCGTGAAGCTTTGCAGCTTCGCAAACTCCGCAACATTCCTTTCTTCGCACGCTACCTTCGCGCCAAGGTGCTGCTCCGCTGGCTTACCGCCGTGCGCCAGAAGAAAATGGCAAAATCGCGCGCAATGTTGTCTAAACAACTGCTCATGTGCAACCCCACGTTCACCGAGTGCATCAAGGACGCCACAAAGTCATTTGCTGACATGCAATACAAGGTGTTGCGTCGTGATGTGCACATGGAGCCACCACGCCTCGTTCATGCGCTGTGCATTTATTCTGACGGCAAAAGCGGCAGTCTGACGCCGGATCAGTTTTTGGTTGCGCAAGCGCGTTACTCTAAAGAATTGAAGTCATACTTTTCCGACATACTTGTCGACGTGCTTTCGCGTGTCGTGCGAGTCGTCACTGAGGTCGAGAAGCGCTACGTGGAAATGCCCGCACTGAAGGAGATGAAAAATATCGTGGGTACTGTCAATAAGGAGATTGCTGCACGCGAGCTGCACGAGCGCGAAAAGGGCCTTAAACGCATTATTGTGGATTACGGCAGCGTGTCTAGCTTGATCCGCCTTGCGCACGGCATTCAAGTTGGCAACATTTTCCGCCAGGTGACATCCACATTCTTCGAGCTCGGCAAAGTGACAAACAACAAGGAGGCACAAAAGGCATCGGTCTGGCTGTTCCGAGTTGACTGTGTGGTTGACCGCGGACAGTTGTCCCTTCTCCCCTCGCGTGAGCAACTTTTAGACATGGTGCGCACTGTCATGTCTGACTGCATCACATCCATCTCATCCGTTCCCTCGTGCGCCAGCTCAACCGAACTGCAGAAACGCAGCGCGCCAACAACCACACTTAGCACCATGACAGTGCTTTCAGCGGACTCGCTGCTGCAGGAGTACATGAAATCAATTGCTGAAAAGATCGAGTCTGATTACGCGGACGCATTTTCAAAAATGCAAATGTATGAACCATTTTTGCATGTCTACAACTTCTGCAATGAATGGGACGCCGTCAGCACCAACTGGAACATTCTCCTCAGCAATAGCGATCGCAGTATTGGTGTCATTCCCGAGCAGGAATTTCGCCAGTGGTTTTCCAAATCCCTCAAGCTTCAGGCCGACGTGAAGAAGCTCAGCGGGCGCAGTTTTGGTACAGTTGTGGTGACATGCGAGGTCACGGCAAACAATTCGTGCAAAAGACTCGATAAAGCTATTCAACAACTTGAAGGTTTCTTGTCGCGACTCATCAAGGCGCAACACAACGAATTGCAAGAAGAACTCGATGAGTGGCTTGAGAAGCTCACAGTTCCTGACGGCAACATCGAAACGTATGTCACGTGGTTTTTGGTTGTACAGGAGGCAGAGCAAGCTATTGAAGAGTACAACAATAATGCGGCTGACTTGCAAAATCTGTACAATTTTTCCACAGAAGTCCGGGAAAAGCTGGGACTCGGTGAAGGTGACGAACCAGAACCTGAGCTGACCACGACATTGCGCGATCCGTTTGCTGCAGCGCTCACGACTGCCAAAGACTACCACCGCGATCACTCTGCTGAAACAAAGCAGCGCATTCTGCAAGAGCGTGAGCGCATTCTTGTCCATCTGCAGGAAGCTGCAGAGCGTTTGGAGAGCAATTTTGGCAGTCTGAAGGCCAACGAAGGTGGCTCCGCAACAAAGAAGTTAGAAAAGACCCACGAAACGCTGAACCGGCGCCGTCAGGAGGCGCGCAAACTGGATGAGTTTGCTGACGTTTTGGGTATGGATCCTCTCAGCTGGACGGAGTTCGGCGTGGCTGAGGACGAGCTCAAAAAGTACCAAGAACTGTGGCGCATTAGCGATGAGGCCGAGCTCCTCAAAGAGAATTTGCAAAAAACACCGGTTCGGGATCTCAACGGCAACGAAGTCAAGGACACCATCATCTCGTTGTTTCAGCGCTCTTTCAAGGCGTCGAAAATTACACCCGGCGATGCTGCGGACAGCTTGGTTTCATTTTTGAGCACTGAAAAGAATTTGGCTCCACTTTACGTAGAGTTGTGCAACCCCGCACTGAAAGCCGAACACTGGGATCAAATTTTTGACACCACCGGTGTGCCGCCTATCAACGAGCCGCTACGTACACTCAACGCCCTTCGTCGATCTGGTCTCATGGAGGGACACGAGGATGATATCACAGATATTGTGTCGAAGGCAGTCGGCGTGTTCGAACTCGAACAAAATATGGCGAAGATCGAAGCGTACTGGGCCAAACAAGTATTTGGTGTGGTGCCCTATGCCGGTCGTGCCGGTGCGTTTGTGGTGGACGGTGCTGACACTATTCTCGAAGATTTGGACGAGCAGCAGGTGATTATCCAGACGTGCCTCGCCTCTAAATTCCTCAGCGCTGTACAAGGCCTTGTGGAGGATTGGGAGAAAAAATTAACCCTCATTCGCGACGTGATCAACGAGTGGATATCGGTCCAGAAATCATGGATGTATTTAGAGTTTATTTTTGCCAGCGACGACATCAAGCGCCAGCTACCGGATGAAACTCTCCTGTTCTCGTCGGCGGACCGCTTCTTTTCGACGCTGATGAAACGGTGCGCCGATGATCCGCACGTGGCGCCACTGTGCGTTGAGGGTGACGCTCTCAAAAAGCTGGAAAAGTGCACATACCAGCTGGACTCCATTCAGAAAAAGATCGATGAATACTTGGAGACAAAGCGTGTGGCGTTCCCCCGTTTTTATTTTCTTTCGAACGACGAGCTTCTGTCTATTCTGTCCGATTCGCGAAACCCACTTGCTGTGCAGCCGCACTTGCAAAAATGTTTTGACAACATCAAGGAACTCATTTTCGTTGACCCCAAGACTATTTCGTCCATGAAGAGTTCAGAGGGTGAACTGGTGCGTTTTTCGAACGAGGTGAAAATTATGGGCAACGTGGAGAGCTGGCTGAATGACGTGGAGCGAGCCATGCGAGAGACACTGTACGACCGACTGTTGGCCAGTCTGAAGGCGTATTCACACGAGCAGCGAGAAACGTGGTTTTTTGAACACCCTGCGCAGTGCGTGGCGGCAACAGATCAGATTATCTGGACCGCGGATGTGGAGAAAGTTATTACGGATGCGGCAACCAACGACAAGGCCTGGGCAGACTACATGGACTGGTTTCAAAAACAGATTCTGAGCACAGTGGCCTTGGTGGAAAACGACCTTTCCTCTCTGCAGCGCACGGTCGTGTCGAACATGATTGTCGTCAACGTGCATAGCCGTGACATTTGCACCGCGCTGTCCGCGTCCGGGTGCGCGTCCATTTTAGATTTTGAGTGGATGAAGCAGCTGCGCTACTACTGGACCGAGCCGTTTCCTGCCAGTGCCGCGAAAGATTGCGTTATTCGTCACGGTGCGGCGCAGCTGTCGTACGGCTACGAGTATCTTGGCAACCAACCACGCCTGGTTATCACCCCACTGACAGAGCGCGCATTTTTGACATGCACAGCTGCCCTTCACATGCAGAAGGGCGCCGCTCCCCAAGGGCCTGCCGGTACAGGAAAGACGGAATCCGTCAAGGATTTGGGCAAAGCCCTGGCACGTCAAGTCGTTGTATTCAACTGCTCCGATGGCCTCAATTACAAAATGATGAGCCAAATGTTCGCCGGTCTCGCACAAGGCGGCGCCTGGGCGTGCTTTGATGAGTTCAACCGTATTGAACTCGAGGTACTGTCAGTGGTGGCACAGCAAATGCTAGATATTACCACCGCCATTGCAAACAAGCAGATTTCCATGGACTTCGAAGGCCACCGCATCAAACTGCACCCCAATTTTGGCGTGTTCATCACGATGAACCCTGGCTACGCTGGCCGCACAGAACTACCTGACAACCTGAAGGCGCTGTTTCGCCCGATTTGCATGATGATTCCCAACTACGCCCTCATTGCGGAGATTATGTTCTACTCGGAAGGGTACACGATGGCTGGCGTGCTGGCGAAGAAGATGATTCGCCTCTACTCGCTCGCCTCACAGCAGCTGTCAAAGCAGGATCACTACGATTTCGGTATGCGCGCCGTCAAGTCCATTCTCGTCTTGGCGGGCCGCCTTAAGCGTGCGGAGCCGAATACAAACGAGGAGCTGCTGCTTGTGAAGGCTATTCGAGACGCGAATCTGCCCAAGTTTTTGACGGACGACACTACGCTCTTCTTGGCGTTGGTGAAGGATTTTTTCCCTGCCGTGGAGGGCGTGACAGCGGCACCAGTGAACATCGCGATTGGGGATGCTTGTACCGCTGTGCTTCAAAAGGAAGGCTTTCAGCCAACCAAGGGCATGATCAGCAAGTGCCAACAGCTCTTCGACACCGTCACGACTCGCCACGGCCTCATGCTTGTCGGCGAAACCATGAACGGCAAGACGACGGTGATGAATGCCCTGGCCAAGGCGCTGACCAACTTGAGCTTTCAACAGAACGATTACCAACACCTAGGTCCGCGCTACCTGTCTTATTTCGCCAACACTCACTTATCCGTGTGCAACCCAAAGTCCATCTCCATGACAGAGCTCTACGGCGATGTCAACCCGCTCACCCGTGAGTGGCAGGATGGTGTCTTTTCGTTCCAGGTTCGCGAACTTGTGAAGGAGGCTTCGATGGGAACCGCTACACCGCGCCGCCACTGGGTTGTGTTTGACGGTCCTGTGGATGCCATTTGGATTGAGAACTTGAACACCGTGCTGGACGACAACAAGATGCTCTGTTTGGTCAATGGTGAGCGTATCCGCATCCCTGAGGCGATTTCCATCGTCTTCGAGGTGCAAGATCTGCGAGTGGCGTCGCCTGCCACGGTGTCGCGTTGTGGTATGGTGTATGTGGACCGCGAGGCGCTGGACGACGGGTGGACGCCGCTGCTCAAGACCCTGTCCGAGCAGATGGCGCGCACCTACCCGGCGCGCTGGAAGCACGACCGCTTCATGCATCTGTGCGAACTGGTGTTACCCTCACTCATCACCTTTGTGCGCGTTGAGTGCCGCGAGTACATCAAGACGGTGAACGCGCAGCTCGCGCGAGACATGTTCTACATGCTCAAGGGCATCATTCTCGACATTGAGTCTCGTATTGCCGAGGACGAGAAAGCGCAGAAGGAGGCTGAAGCACACACCGCAGGGCGCCGCTCCACGCGCCGACGCAGCTCGATGGGCGTGCGTGCGGCTGCTCTGGTACTCGGCGAGTCCTTGTTCGATGCCATGTTCGTCCAGAGCTGCACCTGGGGCATCGGCGGCAATCTCTCCGACGGTTACCGTGAACGGTTCGCAAACACCTTCATGTCGATCATCGAAAAGGAGAACTTGTACTTCCCTGTGGAGCAGGCCAAGTCGCAGGGAAAAACCATGTTCGACTACTGCGTGGATGTGGAGATGGGAGACTGGGTGACGTGGGCACAACTCGTACCCGCGTTCCGCTACAACGCCAGCCTCTCCTTCTTTGACCTCGTCGTGCCGACGGAGCACACTGTCGTGCTCAACTACCTTTTGCAGACAGCCACATCCGTGCAACATCACGTCCTGCTGAACGGTCTCACCGGCACGGCCAAGTCTTCCACGGTGAACAACTTCCTCCTCACCTCGCTCAAGACCGAGGATGCGACGGGTGAGTACGTGGCGTTCTCGTACACCCTCAGCGCGCAGACCTCCTCCCACAGCCTGCAGGAGACGCTGGAGAGCAAGCTGACGAAGCGGAAGGGCGAGAAGGAAATTGGCCCTCCTATTGGTAAGAAACTCATGATTGCCGTCATCGATGATTGCAACGTGCCACAGCTGGAGGAGTACGGCGCTGCCCCTCCGATTGAGCTGCTGCGACAGATGGCGTCCCAGGGTGGCTTCTACGACCGTAAGAAGCTCTTCTTCAAGGAAGTGGTGCAGACTATTCTCATGTGCTGTTGCGGCGAGCCGGGCGGTGGCAAGAACGAGCTGACCCCGCGCTTTACTTCCAAGATGCTGATCTTCTGCGTGCCACAGCTCTCGGTCGCGACGATGCGGATGATCTACCTCACTATCCTGCGGAGCTTCTTCGAAGCGCGCGGGTTCACAGAAGAGGTCACGCAGCTCGCTGGCGCCGCCGTGGACAGCACGCTGGAGGCCTACCGCCGTATCGCGATTGAGTGTTTGCCAACCCCAGAGAAGACCCACTGCACGTTCAACTTGCGTGATGTGAGCAAGGTCATTCAGGGAATGCTGCAGGTAAAGCCGGCACACTGCAGCTCGGCGGTGGGCGTGGTGAAGCTCTGGAGCCATGAGGCCTCCCGCGTCTTTCACGACCGTCTTGTCGATGACGCTGATCGCGGCTGGTGGTGGCGCTGCTGCACGGAGACAATTCACCGCTTTTTTGGCCACGCCAAGGACGCAACCGAGGGCGGTGGGGACAATGACGACGACGCCACGGCGGCCACTGCCAGCGCAGCCATCACCGCGCTCACGGAGGCTGAGCTGCGTCCCGTCATGTACGGCCACTGGGGCCACGCGACGAGCCGAGATTACCAACAGATTCTGCCCGGCCCGGCCACGCAAGACCTCGTGTACCAGTACTTGTCCGAGTACAACCTGCAGAGCCCGTCCGCCATGTCCCTCGTCATGTTCGACGAGGCCGTCTCGCACTTATCGCGTCTTTGCCGGGTGATCAGCCAGCCACGCGGGCATGCGCTGCTTGTGGGTGTGGGCGGCAGTGGCCGTACCTCGTTGGCCAAGCTGGCGGCGAGCATGATGAACATGGACCTGCAGACGGTGAACATTGTCCGCGGCTACGGCGTGGAGGACTTTCGGGATGACATGCGCAAGGCACTGCTTGACGGTGGTGCGCGCGGGAAGGAGGTTGTGTTCCAAATATCCGACCCGCAGCTCATCTTCAGCGAGATGCTCGAGGACATCAACAACGTGCTCAACATTGGCGAGGTACCAGGCATGATGGGCCTGGAGCAGCTCGAGGTCATTGTGCGCCACTGCCGCGAGCCCTGCCTCAACGCTGGCCGCCCTGACACCCGCTCCAGTATTTACCAATTCTTCGTCGGCCAGTGCCGCGAGTCGGTGCACTTGGTGCTGTGCATGTCACCGATGAGTGGGCAGTTCCGCGAGCGTCTGCGTATGTTTCCAGCGCTGGTGAACTGCACGACGATTGACTGGTTCACAGAGTGGCCACAGCAGGCGCTGCTTGCCGTCGCGGAAGCCGTGCTTCAGAAGTCCTCCACCGCCGCGAGCTCGAAGGAGAGCGCGGTTAATCAGGCCAACGGCGGCACCGTCACGTTGACGGCGGCGCAGAATGAGCAGGTGAGCGCACTCATGGTGCACATTCACAGCACCGTTAAGGCCGCGTCTCAGAAGCTCTATGAAGAGCGTCACCGACGCAACCACACGACACCGACCAGCTACCTCGCCGCCCTCGCCCTCTTCCAGAGTATGCTCAACGAGCTTGTGGCACAGATTCACAGCAACATGAAGCGCTACCAGACTGGCATCCAAAAGCTGGATGACGTGAACAAGACGATCGCCGCTCTCAAGAAGCAGATTAGTGACATGCAACCCGTGCTGACGGAGGCGCTGACCAAGGCCCAGGACCAGAAGCGCACCGTGATGGCAGAACAAAAGGAGGCAGACGTGCTCAAACAAGCCACTGCCAAGGAAGAAGCCGCATCACAGCACCTGATGGATGAAGCAGAGACCATCCGCAAAGAGTGCGAGGCTGGTCTGGCCGAGGCGTTGCCCGCCCTCGAAGCGGCTGAGCGCGCGCTGGAAACTATCAGCGCCAAGGACATTCAAGAAATCAAAACCTTCACGACACCACCGAGCAATGTGGAGAAGACGATGAACGCTGTGCTTATTCTGCTCAAGGAAAAAGAGGGCTGGGCAAGCGCCAAGTCGTGCCTCAGCAAGATGGATTTCCTGTCTCGGCTGACCAACTACCCCCGTGATGACATGTCCGCCGCCCTTATCCGCAAGCTCGCGCCGTTCGTCAATGACCCTGAGTTCGTGCCTGAGGTGATTGAGCGCACCTCGCTGCCGTGCCGCTCCATGTGCATGTGGGCTCATGCGATGTACAAGTACTACTTTGTTGCAAAGGAGATTGCGCCGAAGCGGGAGCAGCTGAAGAGTGCCGAGTCCAAGGTGGCGGTGGCGAGTGCGGATTTGCAAAAGAAGCAGGCCTCTTTGGCCCAAGTGATGGAGCGGATTCGCACACTCGAGGCGGCGGCGCAGGTCGCACAGGATAAGGCAGATGCCCTCAACAACGACCTCGAGACCGCTCGTGGACGTCTGCAGCGCGCCGACCAGCTGACCACGGGCCTCGCTTCGGAGCGTGTGCGGTGGGAGGCGAGCCTCAAGTCCCTGGCAGAACAGCGCACGTCGGTCATGGGGACTGCCGCACTGGGCGCCGGCTGCGTGGCCTACCTCGGCGCCTTCCCCCTGGACTACCGCGAGCGTCTGCTGGAGGCGTGGAAGGCGCAGTGCGATACCTTGAATCTCACCTACGACGCCGCGTTTGCTCTGGAGAAGATGTTCCCCGACTCGATTGTGCAAGAGTGGGCCCTTCAGTCTTTGCCGCGTGATACGTACTCGGTGCAGAACGCGACGATGCTGCACAAGAGTGCGCGTTGGTGCTACATGATTGACCCTCAGGGCCAGGCCAACGCCTTCATTCGCCGCAAAGCTGGCGGCAGTGGCCACCCTCTGCTGGTCTTGAAGATGTCGAATGAAAATTTGATGCGCAGCGTGGAGAATGCGGTGCAAATCGGGCAGCCGGTGCTGCTCGAAGACGTTGGCGAGACGCTAGACGCCGCGCTGGACCCTATTCTGCTGAAGCAGGTGCGTCGCACCGGCGGCCGCAATGTGGTGCAGATTGGTGACAAGGAGGTTACCTACGATGACCGCTTCGCCCTTTACATTACCACGAAACTGCCAAATCCCGTCTTGACACCTGAGCTGCAGGTGAAGGTGACGGTGCTGAACTTCACCGTGACTCGAGAGGGTCTTGAGGAGCAGCTGCTTTCGGACATTGTAGGGACGGAGCGGGCGGCGCTGCAGCAGAGCAGTGATCGCTGCATCGTCTCCATCGCCGCTAACCGCCAGGAGATTCGTGCGCTGGAGGAGCAAGTGCTCAAGATGCTCAACGAGGCCTCTGGTGATGTCTTGGATAACATTGATCTCATCAACGCCTTGCAGACGTCCAAAACGACGTCGGACAAGATTGCGAAGGAGCTGACTCTGGTTGAGGAAACAAACGCGAAGATCACGGCAACGCGAGAGAAGTACCGCCCGCTGGCTACACGCGGCTCTCTCATCTACGGGGTCATCGCGGGTCTTGCTAGCGTTGACCCCATGTACGAATATTCACTGCAGTTCTTCAAGACGCTGGTGGTGGCGGTGCTGCGCAGCACACGCCGATCCGCACGCTCGGGGGATGCCGCAGGAGCAGCAGCAGCAGGCGACTCGATCACGGATGCATCGCGCCACAACAGCCGCCGCGCGAGTGCGTCGGTGTCGTCTTCGGCGCGCATGAACGGGTCCGACCCCGCCTCGTCATCTGCGATGATTGCCGCGCAGAGAGGCAGCCTCTCCGTGCGTGGTCATGAGGAGGTTGGTGCGGCTGGCGATGATGACAACGATGGCAATCTCACCGACGAGGCCGTCGCCGCACGTGTGGCGATGCTGACGGAGGAGGTGACGTGGAGTGCGTATCGCGTCATCTGCCGCGGTCTCTTCGAGCGCCACAAGCTGCTGCTGAGCTTCTTGCTGGCCACCACCATCATGCGCAGCACAGGCGCGCTCTCTGAGGAAGACTGGGATCTCTTCCTACGCGGCAGCGTCGGCCAGACACTGCCAGACGTCTTCCAGCACGACGAGCAGCGACCGGACTACATGAACACGCTCATGTGGGAAGAGCTCGGTGCACTCTGCGGCACTGCATCCTTCGAGGCTGTGAAGGACCACTTCTTGTCCCACGCTGCGGACTGGGCGCACTGGTTCCGTGACGTGCACGGCGAGGCGGTGCTGCACGAGGCCCCTGATTGCGTCCAGACCCTCTCCTTGTGGCATCGCGTCATGCTGTACAAGACGGTGCGGCCAGAGAAGCTCTACACCCTCGTCGGCCAGCTCGTGGCGGCGTCGCTTGGTGAGCGCTACACGCGTTCCCCCGCGTTCAGTCTGCATGAGGCGTTCGAGGATAGCACCAAGTTGACACCTATCATCTTTGTGCTTTCACCGGGCACAGACCCTACCGCGCTGTTTACCTCCTTCGCCGCGGAGAGGGGCTTCGGCGAGCGCAAGTACATGCTTTCTCTCGGTCAAGATCAAGGGCCACGCGCACAGAAGATGATCGAGGACGGCCGTCGTGAGGGTGTCTGGGTGTACTTGCAGAATTGCCACGTGTACGCGTCGTGGATGCCTCGCTTACAGCAACTCGTCGAGGCGATCACCCCTCAGGACACCCACGACGACTTCCGTCTCTGGCTGACCAGCAGCCCGTCGCCGAGCTTTCCGGCCGCCGTGCTGCAGGCGGGTATGAAGCTGACACGTGAGCCGCCACTCGGCCTCAAGGGTAAGGTGCGCGACACGCTCAGCATCGCCCTCATCGCAGATGTCTGGGGCAGCCACCAAGACGCCACCGGAGACGCGGCCGGTGCCATGACGACGAGTGGTGGTGTGGCACGACAAGGCAGCGAAGATGGTAGTGAGGTGCGTGGCACGGTCGACAGTATCGCGGCGACACGCAGCACGGCGCGCTGGAAGCGGCTGGCCTTTACCTTGGCGATCTTCACCGGCGTGGTGATGGAGCGGCGCCAGTACAGCCCGCTGGGGTGGAATTTGCCGTACGAGTGGGGAGCGGCTGACTTCGCCGCTGGGCTCTCAACCCTCACCACGGCCCTCTCTCGGTACCGCGAGGACGAGCCTGTCCCGTGGGGTGAGCTCGCGTTCATGCTCGGCACCATCGACTATGGCGGCCGCGTGACGGACATGTGGGACAGCCGTTGCCTCGAAGTCATCGCACGCCAGTTCTTCAGCGAGGAGGCGGCGTCCGCGGTGGAGGCCGGTACGCGTGCGTGTCACGAGATCGGCTACATTCCTGCCCTATCTCCCTCAGACGACTATGAGGGCTTGCTGCAGTGCGTGGAGAGGAGCTTCGCCGAGGATGCCAACCCAGGCCTCTTTGGACTGCACGAGAACGCGACGCTGTCCGTGGACCGAAAGCAATCGGCCGCTCTGGTTGCAACCCTCGTCACCATCAACGCCGGCGGCGGTGGCGGCGGGAGTGCGAGCGATGGTGCGTCGGCGACGGCCGCCAACGCTGCGGATGGTCCCGTCATGCAGCTCGCCAAGAACCTTCTCGAGCGACTTCCCGCCGTGCTGCCGAACGTGCACGCGGTGGGGAGTATGTCACCTGCAGAGGCCCCGCTCCACACCCTTCTCTCGCACGAGGTAGACCTGTACAACCGTTTGCTTCTCGGTATGCAGCGGAGCTTGAAGGAACTGGTGCGTGCCCTGAATGGCGAGGTGGTCATGACGCGCGAGACGGAGCAGATGGCCATGCGACTGAGCTACAACCAGGTGCCGGACCTCTGGCACAAGATTGGTTACTTGAGCCTCAAGCCACTGGGTACGTACTACGCCGATTTCCTCGACCGCATCGCCTTCATTGACCGCTGGCGTCGCGAAGGACCCCCTCCCAGCTTCTGGCTGCCTGGTCTGTTCTTCCCGCAAGGCTTCATTACGGCGGTGCTGCAGGCACGTGCCCGCACGCTGCACGTCCCCATCGACTCTCTCCGCTACCGCTTCCGTGCCCTTTCGCCGACCGAGTCTCAGGCTGCCAAGACGAAGAACACGCCGGATCTGGTCGGGGCGTACGTACACGGCGTGTACCTCGAGGGCTGCGGGTGGGACGATGCGCGGAAGGGTCTGGTAGAATCGCGACCTGGTGCGCTGACCGTCGAGCTGCCTGTTCTGCACTTCGAGCCTGTCGACAACGATGCGCCGGAGCTCTACGAGACTCTCTATGAGTGCCCCCTGTACAAAGTCAGCTCGCGTGCGGGTATTCTCTCCACGACGGGTGTCTCTACGAATTTTATTGTCTCGCTCTTCCTGCCATCTTTGGATCAGGTGCCAGGTGACCACTGGACGCTGCGTGGTGTCGCTGGTCTCTGCTCGCTCGATGTGTAAGAGAATGCTCAAGATAGAGAGAGGGAGAAGTAGCAAAGAGAAATGAAGCCCCTCCTCTCCGTTTTTGCCAATGACACCTTCACGTACTTGTGAGGCTCGCGAGCAAGGCTCCTGAGATGCATGTCGGCATCGGCGCGCAAATGGGAGTGCTCTCACAGGCACATCCCCCCCCAATTTCTCCTTTCTTTTCTTTTCTCGTTTTCGCTGTATGCCGATAGATACACTGACTTGCAGCGTACTCTTTTTTTCTTGTTCTTGTCCCTCTTGTCCTTTTTTTTTTTTTGCACTCTCCCTGTTCTTCTCGCCCTTTTCTTTCTCTCTGTTCTGTGTTCGATGTATCATTGAGAGCAGCAGCTCCCAACGCACATGAGGCCGCTCATTTAACGTTTGCTGCGTTTGTTCAACTGTGTCTTTCCCCCCAACCTCATTCCACTTGGCCTTTCCCCGTTTCTAGAATGTTACTATACTACAGGCCCACAACAAACCCCCACCCACACCCATACAATGAGAACAACAACTCAAACAGGTAGCAGTCAATTCTGGCGAGCAAACTCTTTTGAAAACTCCCCAGTACTCTACTCTGAACTGAACAGGAGAGAGAGAGAGAGACAACACCGACTATGTTTGCTTGTGACTACGAGCCAATGCAATGGAGATATGGTATGCCATCTCATGTAAATGGGCTAGCACGCGATACCTGTTGTGCTCTTTCTTCTCAAATACCTTGACTGACGAATGTTGTGTGTGTACTACCACACACACACACACACACAGACGCACACACAAACACGTTTTACAGATGACATCAAATGTATCCGTCTCCTCTCTCCTCCTTCCCTCCTTTTCGCGTCTCTCTTCTTTACATCACCTTTCTGATTGCATCTCTCTCTCTCTCTTTCTTTTTTTTTTTTTTTCATTTCTACCTCACCTTAGTCCACGTGTTCGGTATTTTTTTCCCCCTTGCTTTGCATCCGACTGTTTTTAAAGAATAAAAATAAAGCGAGAGCTCTGTGTGCATCAATTTGCCTTTTGCGTTTTTTCTTTGCTTTACTTCCCTCCCCCTTTTTTTGTTCTTGCCGTCAGCCACGCACCGGCACACGCACGCACGCACATACAAAAATATCCCTGAAGAGCAGATTCGGCTGAACTTCAACTGACAGAAATAACAGCAATCACGAACTAAAAGAGAGAAAGAAGCACCGAGTTAGGTAACATAAATTTAACACCCTCACTCACATATTGGTACTTTGCGTTTGTGCCCTTTTTTATTGTCTTGATTTCATTGCACCTGCTTTTCCCCCCTTTTTCTTCTCCGTGATGTCGTCGCGTACACCTGCCGCATCGGCACCAACGGCATCTGCCAAGACAACAGCATCCGTAGCTGCTGCGGCCTCCACTGCACCTCGCGCGGAGACAGTTGCCGCAAACGAGACAGACACGATTATCGAAGAGCTCAAAGCACTGGCACAGTCCATGCTCGACGCCACCAACGCAGCTCGCTCACGTGCACAGGCCCCGGATAAGAAGCGGTCGTACGAGGCCCTCATGAGTGCTATTGAAGGCCGCGGACTCCGACCCTATCCAGGCTCCAGCTCCTCGGCGGACGGCAGCAGCGAGGCCAACGGCTCCTTTGATGCTGAGGCGGGCGGTGGCGCACCCCGCGCTATCCGAGACCGTCACGGCGATCCGAACAACATGACGGCGCTTTCGTCTCGCGATATTCGCCAACCACGCGCAGGGGCGAACGGAATTGGCGCTGTCCCCGCTGCCTCGACCTCCGCGGATGCCCCTGAGGTGGCCACAGACATCCCTGCCGCACTCACCCCTCAGTACAAGCTCACCGCCACCAACGAACGTGGTAGCAAGGATGTGTCGATGACGATCGAGGAGGACACGGCTGCTGCTGCTGCTGCTGGTGCTGGTGCTGGTGCGGGGCCTCGCATCACGTCATCTTCCACCTCCGCCGAGGCGGCGACGGACAGGCGCGACCCCCACGAAGGATCGCTCTCCGACGGGGCCAAAGCTGCGGCCGGTGTGGATGCACAGGAGTCGGAGGAGGCATTGGCGACTATCATGCACACGCGCCAGAAGGGCCGCGCAGGGAGTGATGCCCGTTCAGGCAGCGCGGAGACGGGTGCGGAGGATGAGGAGGACGACAATGTGTACGACGGCGTGCGGACACAGGTGCTGTTCAAATCGACTGACGCGCGGGCGTACCGCGAAGTGGTGGCTTCGGCGTGGAAGCCGGAGAGGCTTCTGCGGGCTGCCGATGGCACCAGCGAGGCCCTCAACGATGACGAGGACGCCGATGGCAGCGGTGACGAGCCAACGCGCGACAGGGATGGCGAGATCGACGATGACGACGTTATTGTGTCCGTGCAGCGCCGTGCACCACAGGCAGCGGCGCAGCGTACCAAAGTACTTCGCGTGCCGTCTTTTCCGTTTGGTGGCGGCATCACACAGGACCAGTTCAAAGCCCTCCGAACTATGTTCAACAAGAGTATTCGCAGTGTCGAGGCCGCGGTCGCGGCTGCGGCGACCAGCAACAGCACCGTCGCACCTCAGCAGCAGCCGCTGCTCATCACAAAGAGCGCTTTCGAGTCGCGTGAGTACCAAGAGGTGAAGGCAGATATATTAGAGCGTGAAGCCTCTTTCCGGCCCACATCACCGTATCAGTTTGTTGTGGAAGTGGAGCAGGACGTCGTGTTTGATGCCGTGCGGGCGCGTGAGCAGCGGCGCAAAGACTTTAGGCGCCTCGCGAAGGAAGGCCGGGCGCCCGTGACGATGGGTACCTTCGACCTGCGCATCGTCATGGATCCTTTCAAAACTGGTTTTGAGGACGAGAAGAATTTCCCGATTGTTAAGGGTGCCATTGTGGCGGACCGGTATCAGATTATCCAACTCCTTGGCAAGGCCACCTTCAGCCGTGCGGTGCGTTGCTATGATCTACACCAACCCATCTACGAAGACGATGAGGCAGTGGAGGAGGAGGATGATGGCCAGGCGACTGTAGACGTCGCGAACAAACAGCCCGTCGGCTATGTGGAGGTGTGTTTGAAAATTATCAACAACACCAAGGACTTTTTCGACCAATCGCTGGACGAGATTCGTCTGCTGCAACTCATTAATAAGTACAAGGACGCGGACGAGGCGCACGTCGTGCGACTCATTGACGCCTTCTACTACAAGGAGCACACCATGCTGGTGACGGAGCTGCTCTCAGACAACTTGTACGAGTTCGCCAAGTACAACCGCGAGGAGGAAGATGAGTTTTATTTCACGTTGCCGCGTCTCCGCCGCATCGCCCGCCAGGTGACCGAGGCGTTAGCCTACGTACACAGCCTCAACCTGATCCACACCGACCTCAAGCCCGAGAACATCCTCTTTCTCTCACACCGCCGCTGCATAGTGAAGGTCATTGACTTCGGCAGCAGCTGCTTCCTCAGTGACCACTTGAGCTCCTACATCCAGAGTCGCAGCTACCGTGCCCCGGAGGTCATCCTCGGCGCGGACTACGACGGCCGTATTGACGTGTGGTCTCTCGGGGCTATCCTGGTGGAGCTCGTCACGGGCGATGTCCTCTTCACGTGCGAAACGGTGCCGGAGATGCTGGCACGAATGGTGAGCGTGTGTGGTCTTCCGTTTCCTCGTAGGCTGCTCTGGGAGGGCCGGCATACGAGCAGCTTCATCAACAAGTTCGGCGCCATCTACGAGTCCGCCCAATCTAACCCGCATGCACAGAACCGACATGACGCATCGGCACACGACGACGACGAGCCGTACTATGTCTACACACCTGTTCCGCCCTCGCCTGCTGCGAAGCCGTACGCCGTGCTGAGGGAGAAGCTCGCCGCAGCAGGCATGAATGATTCTCTTTTCTTCTCCTTCGTCAAGGACTGTCTCTGCTTGGACCACAAGGCGCGAAAAACGAGTGCGGAGCTGTTGTCGCACCCATTCATTGTGAATGAAAAGGTGTAAGCAAGCAATTTTTTTTTGAAATTAGAACAATAGAAAAAGCTGAAATCAAAGAAACGAAGAAGAATAGCTTGCGTTTTTACTTTTGCCTGTTTTTTTTTCTTCTTCTTCTTTGACCGAGGCTGCCGAGCCTTGCTTTTTTTTTTTCCTTTTTTTCTTTGAACGCCCCCCCCTCTTCGTCTCTTCGCTTCGCCATCCGCTGCGCTCTAGAGCCATGGCGATGCTTTGGTGACCTTCGAGGCTTATGCTCGTCGCATAGTATTTCCTCTTTTCTTTGAATGAGGGGGACGCTCTGCGCACATAAGAATACATCTTCGCGAGATGGTCGTTTCGTTCTAGCCGTTCCCACGCCACAGACTGATGTGGTTGTGTGCGTACGCCTTGTTCAAACGTGCTCCTCCCCCACCCCCCAACACACTGTTGTGATTCTTTTTTATGCCTTTTTTTTTCCTGTTGCTGTGAGCCTTCACAATCTCCCCGAACTCGTGCGCCGTGCGCACTGTCCATCTTTTTCTTCCCCATTTTTCTTTGTTCTTCAATAGAGTGATAATACAGTCACAATTCCACAAGCACATAACAAAACAACAACACACCAGCCACAATGTTGAATGACAAAAATACCGGACCTCTGGTAGGTGCATAACCCTCCACCCTTCACCCCCCCATCTCGCTTGTTGTGTAAGATGTTGTCCAACGAAGAATGCGAGCGCCAGGAACAGCAGTTACACTGTACGTCACTTTGCAAGTGGTTTTTCGGGTAAACGTTGCCTTGGTTGTTCTTGAGGACAACTGGCACCACCGACCGGCAGCAACAACAAAACACGAGGAGTTGCCGATGTGGACGGGACTCGAGGGGTTACGCCGGAGTTCACATAATTACTCCGTAATCAAGACAGTAATACTGACACGAAGCAACGGGTACGTTTGGTTCCGCACACACGCACACACACACACACACATCAACGTTTTCCCTCTGCTGGAGGGTCACTGTTGCAGGTTCTATGTTCTGTTTTCTGCATGAGCTCATGCATTTGTTTCTTCATCCCTTCGCATCTACTTCTCTCTCTCTCTCTCTCGCGTGCTTCCGCCTCTCCTTTCTTCTTCTTCTTTTCGCCCGAATAATTCTGTATCGTTGCGGGCCAACACCACGTCAAATAGCCATGTCTCGACGACTTCACGGGCGTCTTTGGTGGGTAGCTGTCCTGTTCTTGATTGTTGGTGTTGTTCTGACTGTAACCCGTCACGCGGCGGCAGAAGAGGGCAAAGACAAGGACGCCATCATCACCAGCCACACCACGCACGACGAGGCCGCACCCCTCGTGCATGGCAGTGAAGATGACACAGACGCCGCATTTATGGACGCTCTGTATGACGTGCTCGTGCATCCTGAAGGAGACGGGTACCACCTCAACGGTGACGGCGAGGATGATGGTCGTGGTGATGGCGTTAACGGTGACGATGACGCGGATCATGATGAGCTGTTCACTTTCTTCTCAGGTGACGAGCGGGACTCGAGCAGGCCAGCGCCTCGCTGGTCTGATCTGAATCCGAAGCCGCTCAGCTGGTCGCACTTTGTTCAACGACTCCACGCAGAAGGGTGTCTTCAAATGCCCGCTTGGTGGGAAGCGCTGCGGGAACAAGACGAGTCAGGCAGGAGGAACACTATGACACGTTCGTCCGAAGGCATCTCGACAGGGCATGTGGTTACTGAGGAGGAGGATGAGGAGGCTGCACGAACTGTGCGCCACTTCGCACGCTTCGGCCCTGGCACGTTCTGTCGGCGACCAGTTGTTCTTGTGAGTAGCTGGCTCGACGAGACGGCAGATGAGGCGAGCCGAGATGACCGGTGCGAGAGCTGCGAGTACTTCTTGAAGGAGCTGCTGACGAAAGCGAGTGCGGAGATGACACTCCTCTTCCCTTCGTACGCCACGCTAGTGCTCGTCGGTGACCCTCTGCGGACTTCTCTTCTGAAAACGCCACACCTTCATTTCATGCCCGACTTACTCACCTCCCCCCAACAGCTTGAGGCACTCCCAGAGCACACACAGCGCATACTCCAGACACTCGTGGAGGCGACGTGTGCACGCGTTACCGAGGCCGCGGTGGCCAGGGACAAGACCAGATCCGCCACGGACGCGCAGCAGGAGACGACGAGGGCTGTCGCAAACACAGTCAACAAGGACTGCGTGTCGGTGGTCACTCAGCGGGTGCTGCGGCGGGTCTCCTCGCCGACGGATTCACCTTTTGTGCCGGGCGGCAGCGATGCCTCCCCAGCGCTCTTCACATCCGCCGAGTGGCGGAGGTACGTGAATGACGTGTTCGACGCGCAGGGCTCGTACGCGGTGCGGGTCCTGTTCGTATACCCCCACAACGCGTCCCTCATGGTGAGTGTTGGCAATGATGATGTGCTGGAGAGTGACCCTAAGCACACCCACTTTTACGTCACCGCCGACGCGTTTCTCAACAGCGTGCAAAAGGCAATTTGGACCATGTCGCAACTCACGACGAAAGGTCGGCTGTGAAGAACGCACCCGCGGGAGAAGGTGATTAACAAGTGTACGAAAACAACAACCACCACCACCACAACAAAACAAACAAAGTGATGTGAGTGAGCAAAAAAAAAAATTAAGAGAGAGAGAGCCTCTTTCTCTCTTCGTTTCTCCTCTCTTCCTATACCCCTCAACCCAGGCCGTGGCATCTTTGAGCACGGCGACAATTTCAATTCAAAGTGCTGTGCCCATAAACGCACACACCGACACGATGTTCGTATCGCCACCAACGCCTTTTTGACACCCCCCCATTTCATCACCTGCCGACCCTCTATTTCTTCTTTTTTTTTCTTTCGTCTTTCTTTTCTTCCCTTTTTCTTGTTTGCGTTGCTCACTGTCTGTTCTTTGTCACCTTCTCTCCCCCTCCCCCCAAACCAAAGAACAATCAACTCTCGTCGAACAGGGAAAGGAGAATACGAAACAATTATCTCATATCGGTGTCGGCCCTAAGCGTAAAAAACAAAAACAAAAAAAGCAACAGCATCCGTCTATCGGATAGACTATCGAGTTAATAACAACATCAAAAGAAAACACAGCTCACTTAGCACTCATCATGGCTGGTGCTTCTTCTATGAAACCCGCGGGTGGCGGTCAGACCGACTTGGTCACGCTCATTAAGTTCCTCATCTCCAACTGTCTCTCGTACGGTGTTGTCGTCGGCGCATCCATCCTTAAGGTGCCGCAGATCCTCAACATTCTGCGCAGCGGCAGCGCTGAGGGGATCTCGCTCACTGCAAATTATGTCGAGCTGGCCTCCTACGTCATTTCTACCAGCTGGGGCATTGTGCAGAAGCTCGCGTTTCGTGACTTTGGCGAGAACTTCTTCATTTTTCTCCAAGTAATCGTTCTTGTCATGTTAATTGCGAAGCTGCAGAAGAAACTCCAGAGTGCGATGTTGGTGGTGGCAGCAGAACTGATCGCCTTTTACCTCTTCTCGACTGGTATCTTGCCCCCAGCGGTGCATCAATCGCTCCTTAGCGCACAGATACTGCTCAACATCAGCAGCCGCGTGCCTCAGGTTATGCTTAACTACAAGAACGGCTCCACAGGTCAGCTGTCATTTCTCACCTTCTTCCTTGCCTTTGGTGGTGGCGCGGCGCGTGTGTTGACGACGATGCTGAACGTGCCCTGGGAGAAGGGTAAGGCGGTGATGCTGGCACAGTTCGGCGTGGCGGCATCGTTGAATGCCATTGTCATTGCGCAGATTCTGTACTACCACTTCCAGTCGAAGGAAAGCAAAAAGACGGTAATGACAGCCGCACCAGGCAGCAGCAAGGCGAAGCGGGATTGAACACAAAAAGTGGATGCATATGCAAGAGAGAGAGAGAGAGAGAAAAAAAAAATCAAACACACATCTTTTTTTTTCTCGAAGCGTTTCTCTGCGATGTTCGTTCTTCGCTTCTTATCACGGATGAGCGCGCATTCGCCGAACCTCTTTCTCCCTCTGCACACACACACACACACACACACACACACACACACACACACAACAACAACAACAAACAGAACAAACAGACAACAGGCATTGTGTGTTCTCGTTCACCGACATGACGTGACCTGCCTGCACATCAGAAATACGTGCTCTTTTCCCCCCTCTCCATTTGTCTCCTATGAGACCATAAACGAACACATGAACAACAAATCGAACCTAGCTTTGAGTTTGTGAGTATAGTTGTTATGCTTTGGCAATGACGTCTGTTGGCGTGTTCGACGCCATTCGCTCTCTCTCTCTCTCTGTTTTTTTTTATACTGAATTATTCCGAGGATGACTTTCTCACTCACGATAATACTGGCTGACTTCTCTCGCTCTCTCCTTCTCTCTCCTCTCTTTCTTAGCCGCGCACTGGTAGTATGTCTCACAGCGGCACAAGCGATACACACGCATCGAGACAGACGCCCCACAGCGTCTCGCAGCCGCGAGCGTTGACGAGTGTGCGCCCGGCGAAGCCCATCTCTGTTTCCTTTTCTCGTCTCCTCTGCACACGCACGCTCCCGTGGCTCTCGGCGCTGGGTCTCTACCACTCCCTCTCCCACTCACCCAAAGCCTCGGCCGTCTCTGTCGATGCGTTGTTTTGCTTGTACGATACCGTCACACGTGCCACGGCCAGTCCGCCGCGTCCCTCACCTACACCACCAGGCTATCCGTGCGTGCCGGCCCCGTCACCGATTGCAGTCGCCTTGCTCCTTGAGGCGTCTTCTTCCCACAAACCACTGCACGCGCTACACCACGCATTGCTTCAGGTGAACCCCTCGCTCGCACTGCCCACACCACAGCTCGACTGGCGGCCCGGGGTGGGTGCTGAGGGTGGCGACGGCGCGCGCGCCGCTGCGTGGTCTGTGCTGACATCAACGAGCAGCCTTCTTCACGCCGCGCTGGCCCACGCCACGAGTGAGAATACGCCTTGTGCGCTAAAGGATGGCTTTCACACGCTGCGCCACTTCCACACATTTCATCTTCTACCACGCTACGTGGACAGCCTTGTCTGCACCGAATCTTCACTACGGACTCTTCATTGCAGTGAGCGGAGGGCATTACACACCACTAATAACCTAGCGACACCAGAGAAAGCAACGGCAGCCTCTGGCTCAGGGCACGTGTTGGAGATGCCCAACGCCACGCGGGAGCAGATTATGACGCTTGGCACAGTTCCACCACTGGATCCGTTTTTTGGTTATCTGCTGAATGCGTGGCGGCGTGCCGCGGAGGACGTGCCGGTTGACTCTTTCCTTGACGACGAGGACGACATAGCGGAGGACGAGAGCCCGAGTGGTCAAGAGGATGATTGTGAGAGGCAGAGCATGCGCCAAATGCGATCAGCGACCAAGAGTCAATCCGGTGATATTCCTCGCTGCCAAATACATGAGGCGACTGTGAAGACATCGAAGCAAACTGAGCCGGCAACAGATGACAACGAGGAAGAGGAAGCGGTGGTGTTGACGACGCGGGCTGTTCTTCGCACCGCACGCCGACTCAACGCGACCGGGCGAGCCGCCGATGAGTCCGTGCAGCGTCACTGGCAGTGGTTGCGTGAGGCGAGTGACGCGTTGGTGGCGCTGGCAGCGACGCTTCTCTGCACTTGGGCAAACGACGCGGATGCTCCCCTCGTTGCCAATGTGCGCACACCGTCGTGCACGGCTCAGCTTTACCAGCTCGTCGATGTCATGACAGCCGACGCCAGCTTCGAGCGCCTTCTGCAGGTTCTTTCGGTTCTCGTGCCGCGCGCCCCCACAACGCGAGACGTGTCCGCTCACAGTGTTTGTGACCCACATGTGAGACAGAGCCTCGTCCTCGCGCTCGCCCGGGCGGTCGATCGTGCCCCGACCTTTCTTGACGCCCTGAAAGCCGTGGAGACGTTCTGGTGTAGCCCGAACCAGGATAAGCGGCCACGTGGCGAGACGATGCGGTCTGCGCGTGGCTTGCTTCCGCACGGGCTGCCAATTGTACGTGCTCTGGCACGGCGACCTGTTGAGAGCCATGCATTGCGTGCGTTGTGGGAGGAGGCCGTGCTTGAGGCGCCTCTCTCTGGAAGGATCGACATGCGACGGTCATCCCGGCGAGAGGGTGCCGTGCACAGGTCTATTCCGTTCAACGAGACTTACTGGAAAGAACTACTGACAGCGGATGTGGGCAGCCTCGGTGGTAGTTCGCTCACGACCGCCAAACAACAACAACAACAACAGCCAGAGCTGCCGTGGTTGCCTTGTTCGCAGGCGGAGGCGAAGATGTGCGTGCAGCACACAATTGAAGGTGCGTCGCTTCTCTTTCAACAGCTACTGAAGCAGACAGAGGCACCGGCGCGCGTGGGAGATGCGGTGAGCGGCTGGTTTGCGCAGCTGTGCACGTCGCTGTATCATTCCCACTCGTTCTCTACAGAAATGCCTTGCAAGACGAATGCGGGTGCGCCAGAAAGGGTGATGGAGGGCTTCTTTGACGGCCTGGTGGAGGGGCTAACGCACAAAATGCTCCCCCTATTTCCTTCCGAGGCAGAGCGCGTGGAGGTGCTCGCGGGGGTGCTGCGCGAGCTGCCGCACACACCCGGTAACGCAACGGTTCGGGTGACACTGCTGGAGGCGTGGGTACGCGCTGGTGTGCCTGGCGAAGCCTGTCAGCCGCTCAGCACGGACGGCGTCATCCCGCTCTTCCACCGCACCGACCCCCACCACAACGCAGAGGTCATTGTGCACAAGACTCACTTGGTTCCACCACGCACATCTCGCGTCCAGGGCGACGACGCTGACACCGATGCAGGTCACGGTGTCGTGAACAGACCTCAGCCGATGACACGTACGCGTGATGCGCACCAAGAGACGTTCCTGCTTGGTCAGCTTGCTCACGTCATGACGCGCTGGATCACCATGGCACCACACCGCATGTCAGAGGCGGTTGCACTCCTCGATGACGTCTCTGTGGCGATCAGGAACAGCAAAGCGAGTGTGCCGCCATCCGCGTCGCGTCAACTGGCCTCGCTGCTCGCCTCTCTCAGCGGGCATGTGCGGCTGGCTATTCTCTCTCTTGGTCTGCGGGGCATGGAGGTGCCGAGCCAGCCTGGCGGCGATGTCACGAAAAGGTGTGCAACCGCAATGGAGATGGCGCACGCGTGGGCCGCTTTGCTGGCGACCTTCCGCACCACAAGTATTCACAAAACCCTCTTTGACGACCCAGACTACGTTGTGCTCTTGTATTGGTTGCTCGAGGCCCTCGCACACACGCGCACGCACGACTCGACAAGCCGTGGAGAAAAAGAAGAAGACGAAGAAGAGGAGGGGGAACACTCTCGCAAGCTTGGCCGTGTCGCTCTCCGTGCGACACCACCGCTGTCGCGCGAGGCACTGGAGGCGGCTGCGAGTGGTTTAGGTGCCGTCGTTGGACACTCCCCCGCCACCTCGCTTCTGCCTCCCATGCTGTTGAACTGGCTCGTCTCACCAGACGCGCTTGGCATGACGTGGAAAGCAGCGACCCGTTTTGTCCGTGCGGCAGCCGCAGCGCGTGTGGAAGTACCTGCACCGGCACGAGGCGGTGCGCACTCGGGCAGAGAGACACCAAAAGGCTCGCAGAGCTTTCTTTTTCTTGCGCTGCCGTTGGACAAGGTTGAGAGCGAGGCGCATGCCGTACGCGTTCTCCTCTCACTTCTCCTCGTCGCGAACGAGGCCAAGTCACACGTTCTCCGAGGTCCCTTGAACCGCGCGAGAGGTGAGAACGACGCCCACGGCGATGAGGGAGAGCAGATGACTGCAGTCGGTGCCATGGCGTCGCTGTACGTGCGCATACGTTCAGCCTTGTTCTACACATGGTACACACGCACGCTCGCCGCCGTCATCGACTTTTTCCGGTCTCACCCAGGGCAACTTCAAAATTGCGGTGTCTCACCACTTGCCTCGTCAACCTCCTCCTCTCCAGACGCCAGCGCGCTCTCTCACACGTCGAGCCCCGCCATGAGCCACACCTTGACATCCCTCGAAGCGTTGCCAGGACTGCAGACCACGCTTGGCCACACCGGCAGCGGTGTCGAGGGAAGCACTCACACGCACGCGGTATCGATCGCCGTCCTATGCAGCTATGTTCTCCGTGAGAGATGGGTTTGGCAGGGTGTGTGTGTAAGCGCAATACAAGAGACTGCAGCGCCGCAAAGACATGCCACCGCAGGCAGCCACTCCATCTCACACGAAGTGGCGTCGTCGCTGGATGTGCTCGATGCGCTGACGCCAGCCCAGACGAGCGACCTGGCGCGCGGTTGTGTGAGATGGAGTGGAAGAGAACGTGCTGCGATCTCTGCCAGCACCTTGACACACGAGTTGCCGCTGAATGAGCTCCTTCTGCGTGATCTCGTGCACCTCATCCGGGACACAGCGTCGCACTCTGCGTCTTCAGAGGTGCCTTGCCCTCGCCAAACGGACAAATCGGTGCGTCTGCTCGCAGCGCTTTATCATCACGCCACGCGCCATCACACAGGCGAACCAACAGCGAGAAGCACGCGCGACGACGATACCACTGGACCCGCAGGCGCTATTCGCGCCGTGCTCGAGGAGTCTGTGATCGGCTCTGGTCCAGGCGAATGCTTGGCGACACGCGTGTTACCAGAGGCCGAGTTTGCAGAGCTCTGCCGAGAGATGGAGGCACTCTTGGCAAGCACGGAGGCACCCCTCGCGTGATCTCCCGCGCGTTGTTCTCGCTGCCGCCTTTCTGTTGCCCCCGGACACGTCATACACGAAAGGCGAGAACTGCATTCAATCGCATACTGTTTTGCACGCACACACACACACAAATATACATACATACAAAATAATAATTATATATAACAAAGGCAACAACACACTGCCCCCCCCCCCCTACGCTAACAGAGACCAGACCGAGCGTGAAGAGCAACGTAACCAACACTGCAGCGAGTCGTATTCGTGGCCTGCGTACCTCTGTATGTATGTTCGCCTCACAATGTTGCCCTCACTAGACTACCGTTTTTTTTAATTCTCTTCCCCTTTCACCTTTCTCGGTTTCCTATTCGCACTTGCGACTTGTCGTTTCTCTGCCTCTCCCTTCAGCACATTGGCATCAAACAATACTACCACGCAAAAAAAAAAAAACAACAACAACAAAACAGAGCAAATACCCGGAGATAAACACACACACGCGCACAATCTGCTGCCCTCCGTGTTTCACTCATACACCCCTTCCCTTGCTTTGCACCTGCACAGCTCACCTGTCTGACTCACGAGCTGCCCGGTGCAGTTTCACTATCGATACGTTTATCTGCAGCCCCTCCTCCCTCCATGTCAAGGCCCACAGCTGAGCGGGAAAGTGTGAAGGTTGCCGTGCGCGTGCGTCCGCTGAATGGGAGGGAGACGAAGAGCAGCGAGGGCACGGAGGTGATTGTGAGCATGCAGTCCGCACGTGCGCTTGTCACGCTGAAGACACCATCTGCTGCCTTGAAGGTCAGCGAGGAGGGCTTGACGAAGCCACCCCCCACGAACGACTTCCAGTTCGACAGCGTGTTCTGGTCTGTTGATTGCC